>WSXT02175111.1:0-38418 GCA_011762715.2 Neuroterus valhalla | reverse complement strand
TATGATCCGAGGATCATATTTCTAACTTAAGGGAGTATCGTGGATTCTGACCATTGAAAATGAGAATTACTTGTAATTTTGAGTGAATGCGTGTTAAATCTTACTTGAGCTTTGGTCTAAGTTTCGTAATCCTTCAAAACCCCAAACTCCAGAAATTATTTATTGAAAATAACATGTGTTGCGAATAAATTTACGACATAAATTATTCAATATCTTTTGATACAGGTTCTGAATGATAATTCTGAAAGCACCCATGGGCTTCTTATTTGTTTTCTACGTATCTCAGAATTTTTTCATAATTTTCTCATTTTTGAGTAAGTATCTTTATCATCTACAAAAACTGCATTTTCCCCTTAAGTAAAAGAACGATATGAGCCTTTTTTGGTTCAACTTGATACTACATTCTTGGAATACATATTATCTATAATTAAATTATTTCTTCTGCAAGTTTTTTCTGTTTGTAGTCGCAAACGGTCATGCACTTTCGAATAATTGAACTGGATAAGGTAGATGAAGGAAACATTTCTGGAATGAAGTGTCATTTACTTCAACCGCAGAGACAAACCAAAACATCTCTCTGAATCGAAGAACTTTTTTCGCACTCTAATGAGACATATATTTTTTTCGATTTAGAGAAATTCAATTTTAATACAAAATTTCCCTTCATGTGTGTTAGGTGTTTGGCTATCTAGAGTTCTTGTTTGAATTTCCGACAATGCATGAGTCATACGTTTATTGTTTTGCTCTTGAGCAAAAGATACAATGTCACCTTTCGAATAAGATCCCGATGAAAAGAAAATGTAATATACTTTAACATTTCCAAAGGTTTCTCGAGTGATAAATCTAGCAGATATAAAGATAAGATTAAAATCGAATAAAATAAATTGGGATTGAATGAAGCTGTTGAAGATATCAAGATCAAGAATATTTTCCCCTTCACTTAATGGCAAATAATCTACAAAAGTAGTTGCCGTTTGGGAAATTTTCAAGAAATGGACCTTGAGTTAAATATCGTCATCCCTGCTCGTTTCGAGAAACAAATGAAGCTCTTCATTATGTTACCCGCTTAAGTGGCTTTGCTTGATTTTGCAAGTAAGTGTACCCAATGTATAATAAAATATTTCGTATGAATTAGTAATATAACATTTTTTTCGAAATATGGTCACTCGACCGTGGCTCAAGAACTTTAGAGAATCTATAATGGAAAACGTGTATTCATTCTTTGTCGCGTTGCCTAATTCACATCTTGGAACATATGGGAATAAAAAGTGACGATAATTCCGATCCTCCAGTCAGATTGATTGCGTTATAGATACTCACTGGTAATAACTTTCTTCAGAAATAATATTAAATGTTTTAAATTTTCTTGACTTCCTTGGAATCCTCTGAATCTGTCTGAATTCCTTGAAGTATAAGAAAATCCTGATTTCCTTAATTTTCTAAAACCATCTTAACTCCTCTACGCGCAACGGAATTTATCGACCCTCTTGCATATTTTCCCACTTCTTTTTATAATCATCAAAATATCCTGAATGAAGAATTAGGAAGACAAAAATGGATATCCAAACAGAATATTCAGATTTGAGATAAATTTTTGCGGAAAATGTTATATATTCCTACTCATTTTGTGGCCTCACTTCTCTTAGAGTTCTTCTCAGTGAATTCAAAATGGAGGCGAAGTTTAAAAATTACATAATCGACTCCCAAACCAAAAATCGAAAATTCCCGTAACTCTGGTAGTAACGAAATATGCAATTGCGAATCCCTCTGCCGGCATGCTTATATACATTTTGTCAGGAATGTTTCTAGCGTTGACAAATTATATAAATTTTTTCAAGTTGATGGTACATGCGCCCATCCATCTACAGAAACTTACGGCCAGAATATTCATAGAAATCCACAGCCCCATGATCCATGTTATCTTCAAGATAGCGAAATCCATTTACAAAGGATAACAGTACCCCAACCTACAGTTGACTATATTCTTTATGGCACCCTCCAAAGAGTTCCAGAAGTTCCAACGGGGTTCCATCAAAATGGTTACGCAACTGTGATACTTCAAAATGGCCGTGCTATATACTACGCGCGTCTCCAATCCTAGGATGAAAATTTGAGCAATAATAACAATGCGAATAATATTCCTTTGGGCTACAGTTGTGCTATAACCAGAGGACATGTAACTATTTCTAGTGGATTTCTTCAAAGTATAAATCCAAGAATTGAAATTTCTGGAGCACACGTTCTTTATACAGGGCCGAGGAAAAGTTTTTTTTTCGGGGGAATGTTAATACATGATATCATTGTTAGCTAGACGGGGATGAGTCTATTTTCAACTGTGAAATTTGATGTTTGCGAGTCTGTGAATTTTAATAAAACCATCACATGTTCAACTTCCTGCAATCATTACATGAATGTCACAATATGAATTTTATTAAATATCTCGACTGAATTGATATTATGATTCGAAAGAGTGTACCTAAATCCCTGTATTTTCGCTGCTTTCTGCAGTTGAATGCAACAACTGTCACCTTTGAGGTTGTGAATACTGCAAGTTCACTGGATGTTAGATTTGGCTTTCTGAAGCTAGCACCACCGCCTTGTATTGGCTTGTTCGCCAGCTTGGTGTACAATATCATTCTGAATACATTGTATGTAACAATATGCAAGTAGTCAGATAATATATTACCAGAGAAGTAACATTTTTCTCTCTTATGTTTTTGATCTACTCCTCGTAAACGAGCATCGTCGGAAAGTCCCCGGTGAAGCTGGGCTGGATAACCGAACGTTATAGGACACTGGATAGGTGGTCGTGGTGGCTTGCGCCGATGCCTTGCGTTGATCGTTGGACCGTGACTTTGTTTGACCTAGATAGCTGAGTGTGGTGATCAAGTGGATAACCGATCGGATCGCGCAGTAGGTTTGTGCAGAGACCCAACGTCGGCGGCTATTGCTCGACTTGGAGAGCTAAGTGGGCTGGATGACTGGATAGGTGATAGGCTTTCGCAGATCGATCGTAGGTGGCCACGTTCGATTTGGATAGCTGAGTGAGCTGGATGACTGGATAGGCGATCGGCTCGTGCAGGCTAGTCGTCGGTGGCTATGCTTGACTTGGATAGCTGAGAATGGTGCTCAAGTGAATAACAAATCGGCTTGCGCAGGCACCCGGCGTCGGTGGCTTGATCTTGGCTATTCCCAGTGGATAAACGAACGTTGTTGAAGACTGGATATTTGATTTGCAGGGATTGCGAAGATGAACTGCGCTGACCGCTCGATCACGTTGGTTCGCAACCGTATAGTCGAATGTCGTTGAAGGTTATATTTAACGGGTGTCCGGACTGCAAGAATACCTGCTGATTGACAAAGGATGGGAAGTGAGGTAAGGTTTGACCAACAGCATGAATACGCGCTGAAGAGCAGATAGCATGAATACACGCTATCATAGCGGAAGGTTTACTTTGCTTTGATAGCATAAATACATGCTATCGTAGAGGAAGGTTTACTCTGTATTGATAGCAAGAATACACGATATCGGAGAGAAAGGTTTACTTTGCTTTGATAGCATGAATACACGCTATCGGATTGAGGGAGGAAAGTGGAAGTTGGAAGCACTAAGAGGTTACTCAGGCCTTGTTTGACAGTATGAATGCACGCTGAACAGCAGATAGTGTGCATACACGCTATCGGAGAGGGAGGTTTAGTTTGGTTTGATAGCATGAATACGCGCTATCAGAGAGAGAAGGAGGAAGAAGAGAAAACAGAAAGAAGACTCACCATTACTGTCGGACTGAAAGCTTTATTCTTCAGCAAAGAAACTCCGCTGAAGTCGAATTGAGTTCTCGAAAAAAAGCCCAGTGGGAAATTTACCATCGGCTGATTGCTTGGCCAATTTTGGCCAGGTGCTAGGCATAGTTACCCCAAGATTGGTCCAATATTGCGCCGATGGTAAGTCTTGGCAATTTCCCAATGGGTGGGGCTATGATGAGGGGGCCCCAACCATCGCCCCCTTTGCGAAATTCAATGCACGTGAGTGGGCAGACAGCGCTGCGGAGCCGTGTCGTCTGTGCACTCGCGATATATGATCACCCCGAAGAATGATCGGACATACCACCTTGCAGGTGTGTTCACAGCACAGGTAAGTGCATGGATTAGTAGTGTATTCATTTACATAGTAAAAGTATGTATTGATAGCTAGCGTAGCTGTCAACTGATTAAATAACTGTCGTCGACAAGAAGTTTTCTTGTGATTATTAAAAAAAAAAGAAGATTTTCGCTCTATACGAGTCGCGTGTAACGAAAGGTAGATATAACAAAAGTAGGATATTGCCGGAAGAACATGGAGCATTTCACACAAACAAGAGGTAGCATGAATTGTATACATATATATAAAATAAAACATTGGTTTTATAACCAACGCAGGGTCTGCCTGGGAGCAACCGTTATTCAGGAAAATGGCACAAGCTCCCAGTTGAACCGCAGTTTAACAGATCTATGGTCACGTCTCACGACCGTGAGATGCGTGACGACATGCACGTCAAAATCACAATGAAGGGATGGCGAAACCCTCGTGCGTCTTAAGGACACGGAGCGACCCAAGTGTGGCTGCTCTTTGCATCCATCCAGCAAGTGCCACGGCATATTTTCGGCACACCGGTATGGCTTTCAGGTTACTAACCAGTGCAGTGAAGCGGTCGCACCTCCAAGAGCACCGATGATAAGAACGATTATTTGACCGAATATCCTTGATGATGTCGCTTTAGGTGTTTTCTGAGATCTATGTACCTCTCCTTCTTCGGTTACCTTCGCTTTGATGTTGGAGTCAGCCGGGGCCGAGAATTTGATCACGAACATAGTTCAATTACGTTTGTCAAAGAGCACGATGTCGGGTTTTGTGTGTTAGATAGGGGCTATTGGCGAGAAATCGTAGTTCCAATAGATTGGGCACTCCTCGATTTCAAAAATAGACTCTATCTCCCTTGGAGCGTTCAGCAGAGCAGGGTCGCAGCCAACGCCATAAGAGTGACAAAAATGGTGGTAAAGCACTATTAAGGCAGCGTTGTGTCTGTACAAATACGTCGTTTCTGCGTGAATAGGGCAATTTGATAGTATATGCCATAGGTGATCAGGGAGTTTATGACATGCCCTGCACCTATCGCTGGAAACATCTTGACGTTATATGCTTCTACGGTATGCTAAGGTGGAAAGTACACCGTCCTGACATGCGAAAATGAAACTCTCTGTTCCTGAGTTGAGACAAGATGATTTGAGGAGAGCAAACGTTTTCTCATGTGCCAAGGATTGTTCTTTCACAATTTTGTAAAATTTTCCGTGCATCACATTGTCTTCATGTTGTTTCAGGAAGTTTTTTGCCTCCGCTTTCTTCACCTGTGCTTTGAGGAGTGAGGCATCTTGATGGAGTAGTGTACTGTCCTCAATCCTGATGTTGAGTTCTAGGTCAAGGGTTTCAGCTGCTTTCTCCCCGGCTTTGTAAAGGAAAGCTCCTTCTCCGTTCGTTTCGTGATTCTTAACCATTGCCAGGAGAGGATCTCTATCGTCCGCGATGATATAAACATTAATAAGGATGATTCGGTTGTATAGGCATTTAAGATTGAGAAGTCCGCGTCCACCTTTACGGCGTGCGATGTATAAGCGCGGAACGGACGAGTTGATGTGCATGCTTTTCTTCGCATGCATCATCTTGCGCATAGTGCGATCAAGGGCTCTGAGCTCTTTTTTCTCCTATGGAACCATCCCAAACGAATAGAGTAGAACTGGGACGGCAAGCATGTTAGTCGCAGATATCTTGTTCAACGGCGACAGGTTTGACAACTAAATTCATCAGAGCAGGTGTTTGTATCTGCTTTGGAGAACCTTTTTTACTGATGCTGTATCCTGATTGCGGCTCTCAGGCACACCCAGGTATTTGTAGGTCTCTCCAGCGCTAAGGTTTAAAAGCACTTCAGTCAACAAGCTCAGGGTTTTTATCTGTACCTGCTATTCGTCCGCGTTTCAGATGAATCCTGGCACATTTATCCAATCCAAAGTCTATACCGATTTCTCGGGTGTACTTCCCGAATATACTAAGAGCATCTTTAAGAGACCTTCAAGCTTTTCAAAAGACAGATGATAAGTCTATGGGAAGTTGAATTAAAAGCTTTCTGGTAATCAATCCAGGCCATCGACAGATCGCGTTCGTGGTTTGCAGCGTCTTTGCAGGAACTCCTGTTGATCAGCAGGTTTTTCCGACAGCCTGCTGCGCCTCTTTTCGATCCTCATTGTTCGTAAATCTCACTCCATACAGGTCCAATTATCCGAACAATCCTGACATATACCGTGTTCGGACTAGTTATTGGTCTGTAGTTCCTTTGGTTGAACAAGTCGCCTTTCTTCGGTAGGAGTACAGTGCGTCTTAACATCAGCCACTGCGGAATAGGGATCTCCGACTTCAAATATGAGGTAAAGGTGCGGGCCAGATGTTGGTGTGTAGAAGTGAACTTCTTTCACCAAAAGTTCTTAATACAACCTGGACTAGCAGCGGAGAAGTTCTTCGTGCCCCTTGATGCTTCCTTACCTCTTCGGCAGTGATTGGTGAGCATTCCCTCTCGGATATTATTAGATTATTGCACAGCTCCTTGAATCGTATGATATTCTCAGTCCCTTTATTCAATAGATGCTTTGCTCCTTAAATCTCTCACCAAAATGTCTCGACTTCTTCGGACTCCGGTGGGTTTTTGACAAGAACAAGAGGATTGCTAAAAAGGCGAAATGGGTCAGCGAGAAACTTTTGATTCTCTCTGACCCATCCTTCCCTCTTTTTAATTCTCCTCCTTGCGTCAGATAGTACTCGTATTTTGTCAAAAATGTGCTGCTTGATGGTCAGCAGCTTTGACATTTTCAATGTGTGATGATGGATCCTCATTTCATGAGCAAACTTACGGACCCTTACCGAAAAGGCCTACTAGATTTTTTGTAGTCAATCACACACTGCATACGGGACGCGTTTCGTCTTGCCCAGCCAAACAACTTGTTTATTTGATGCAAGCGCTTTTTGGTTTTTTCATCAATCGTTGGTTTGGACCTTCGATTGGAATCAGCTAAAGCTCTCGCCGCATCATAAACTGAACAAGTGATGGTACAGAGGTCTGCATCGACTGAGAGATCTTCACGAAGAGAAGCATCCATTCCAGCCATATCATGGGACTCGGGAGGAACCTGAATGTTAATGTTCCTCCTTGACTTAAAATCGCCGTTGTCTCTTAAGGGAAGCCTTGTTTCAGCAGTTGGTCTCGATGTCGCTTCCTGATTTTCTTCTGCGACTTGTTCTTGCAGCTGTTGAGGAAGCGTTCCGCGCACATCTTTTGTCCGCGAAAGATTCACGGCACGGTTTCTCAACACTTGCTGTGAAAGATGCGAGAGCTATGGGTGTTTCGGGCACCACAGAGTGTGCAGGCGCACCATGTTACCTCTTCGGGTTAGGACAATACTGGCATCATAGCAACTAAGCAGGTCATTATCGAGTTGATTCGTCCATAAAGAACGTCGATTGTCTCGCCGGTTCGTCATCGAGTTTCCATCTAATTCAGCTACCCGAACTCTGGAACTATCGGCAGTACTGGCTGAACCATTGTCAGCTGCTCTGTTTGTTCGATCCTTCTGAACCGCATTATTAATTGGATTTGAGTTGTTCTTTTCCATTGTTATTCCCACGGGTAGCTAGACAAGGGCTGGTCCACCCTCGCAGAGCCCCTCATGCGAGGGCAAGGCTGTATACTCCAGAAGGTTGCCCGTTATTCTGGAGACACCGTTAAGGACACCACACCCAGGTTCCATTCAACTTTCAGCACGGTTGTTTACGCCTTAGCTTGGGTGTTTATACTTCGGGAGCATCCCTGGACAATTCGCCGCGACTTTTTATCAGTTTTTCTAACCGTATTCAGCAGAAACCCTCGGCATAGGGGCCCTCTATCCGCAACCTGAGGACGCGTTCGGTGGCTTTGTCATAGGCCCATCAGTTCGATGCCAAAGGAATCGAACCGAAACCGAAGGAAAGTGATAAAGTGGCGGAGGAGGAACAAAAGGAAGAACAACCAAAGAAACAAATAAACGCAACAATGTGAGATTTGGTAGAGAAGAGTTTAGAGAGGATGCAGGAAGAGATACAATGCAAAAAGAGATCGCAGAATCAAAAAGGTTCATGACCGAGGATATGAAATAATGGTATAGCCTACGAAATGCAGAAACTTAAAAGACATCTTATGCAAAGGTAATGAAGGAAGATGAGTCTCTTTTACCCGAAAACCACTAACAGAGAATAAATAAATTAATTAAACGAAAAATTTGTGAGGGAAAGTTGAGATATAAGAAAAAAAGGTTGGAGTTGAAACAGTACAGAGTGAACCTGAAAGGCACTGTAGAATGTCCAAATTCAAAAGTGTAAAATCAACTAAGGGACGCTGTTACGGTAAACTAGCATGAGAATTTCTCTGTATTCGTACCTTTCAACAATCCATCATTTTGTTATGTTATGTTACTGAATGATTTTAATATTGATCTTAGTATGAACGCGTATCTTATCCGAAATGGTTAGAACACTTACTCGTGGAATCACTGATCAAGTACTCGAATTAGTCTTATGATAGTTAATGATTGAAAAAAGCTAAATCTTTTCAAATACACATGTCATCATCAGTCTTTGAATCTACCGCAAAATCAAAAGAGGAATCTTCCTCAGGTGAATGAAAGGAGGTTTCATAAGCACCAAATGACCTATGATTGGGAAGAGTTCTTTTGCATGATAGATATAATTACAGAATCGATCTTCTATATGGATCTTATCTTCTTCAGGTTTGCTCCTTGGATTACGACAGAAATAAGAACCTCATGAAGAAACAGGATAATACGCGTCAACAAGCTAAGAGAACAAGAAACCTAGGTATTCATGCGCAGTTTTGCGAACTAAGAAACTTATTGCAAATCGAATCTGGAGATTCGCCTAGTATCTACACTTCTAACGCTTTTAGAAGCAGAAGTAGAGACAGAAATTCTAAGAAACTGCTGAGACGATTATTCCTCATTTAGCCTAGGCACAAACAAGCTATAATTTCTTTTCCATGAGCTTCTGTGCAGATCACAGTACAGCTTGGGCTCTTCCAAGGGTAACTACTCACTTTCAAAATGCCATCGACAGGGGGGAGATCAAGAAGGTAGCACTATTCTATTTTCCTGAAGCGTTTGATCCGGTCAATCAACAACTTTGTTTACGTAAGTTTAGAATGCTTGGGCTATCTTATTCTGCAATTGTGTGGTTTGAATCGAACTTGGCGAAGCAATCTGTATAAGGAATCCATCGCAAAGGCTCAATACTATTACCCCTCTTTTCTAATTTGTGCATGTCGGACTCAGGTAAACAACCCAAACACTTAAATTACCTTAAGTAAACAAACAATTTCAAATTGTACCTTCTGAGCCCAATTGCCTTCCAAAAAAGTATGCTGGAATCGGTCCCGAAGGACACTTCTCTAGAGGTACGATGGGCATAGAATAATTAGGTTGGCACTAAATCCAAATAAGACATAATCAATCATATTCGGGGAAACTCTCTATCCATCCCTAAAAACTTCAAGAACCTTCTATCAGCTTCAAGTGGAAGGACTCTGCAATGAATTTGTCGGAGTTGTAAGGTTTTTTCACTATAAGCTAAATGAATTCTCATCCTGAAGTGGAAAAGTATTTGACATTTCGAGAAAGGTTTTCATGATGATGCAACACTTCAAAAAACGAGGAATCCTTGCTTATGTGTAAGAACAGAAACTCAGTTTCATGTTGAAAGCAAAAGTACATCTCTTTGAGAATCCACTCTCAAGGGTATAAATCCGCTTTTAATACTTGCGCAAATTGTTGAGTTCCTCTAAGCTGATCATTATGCAGTAGACGAACGACGTGATGAGCTGTATAAGACAAGTTAAATGATTCCAGATCGGGTGAGCGTTGCTGGCAAATAAGCAAATTAGAATTGATTAAAAAAATTCTCCCACTCTCAAGTATTTATTTACACGAGAATAACAGCAGCTAAAAACTCACGAGGAAGAGTCCATTGTCCTCCTTTTTTATATTTCGGTAATTCTGAGGTAGACAATCTTCTGGTTTCTCACGTAGGCGTTTATAAATGTAAAGCTGTTTATTACTTCCTGCCTTCCTTGCTTCAGAATATCAATCTGCAATAGAAAAACCTTTTTAATCTGAAGAGTAATAATTACATAAGTGATTACTATTACGCAAGTGAGCGATCGGTTTAGCACAATATTGGATATTATGTGTGAAGCGTGTTAGCCTCTGGAGAGCCATCTTCTCCTAAAAAAAGGGACAAATTATTTCCATTCGGTAAATGTGCGCAGTTAGTTCTGACAGAACAAAGGTTCCTTTCTCTAGGAGAGATAATGAAGAACGACTTTCATCATCGCGCGACCAAATGAAAATTGTGATCCTTCTCCTCGGGATCACCTTTTCCCTACTTACAATTAGAAAACGGAAGTGAAATAAATACCTCCTAACGAGGGCAGTGCTGAGTTGACTGCAAAATAAATTATACTGTTTACAGTTTAGGAATATAGAATTACATCTACGAGATTTCTGGCAAGCTGCGCTGCTTAATTTCCAGCAATCTGGAGCATGGAGAAAATAAACTGAATTTCGTCGGAAGTCTGACGAAATTGTGCCAAAGGGAAGTCCCGATTTCCCTTTATCATTCTCGGTAATTCTGGAGGAATATTAGGAAAGGGGCCCTACATTCCAAGAATTTAGGACCTGTTTCTAGATTGTTCAAAGGCTGACAACCTAGTATTTGAAGGCCCGAGGAACGTACCGCTTTCAGGCTGAAGGTGAGAATTTAACATTGCGCGCATATCAATAACAATCGCAGATCACAAGAACGTAAACGACTCGTATACCCCTCAAACCATGCCCGTCAACTCAAATACCTGCTTTTGTCCGCTATAAATCCACAGAGTCGTGAACAGATGTAAAAATCCAAATTGAAGACTCCATGGAATTAGATTTCTGACTTTAATTAATACCCCATGACACTTCCCGTAATCTTGGAGACTCCTTAGGCTCACTTATGAATCCACAGACTCGTGAACATAAGAAAAGCACCAAATAAAAAGCTGCTAGAAATTAAAATTTATTATTCAAATTAAACCCCATAACCATATGGGGAGGGAAAGGATGAGAAAGGATCAGTCGACACTTTCGTAGCTTCCTTCTGATGAATCCACAGACTCGAAGGAAGTTAGGAAAGGTTGAGTATGTCGAGAGCCTACCTATTGGAGAACCACAGTCCTCGACTTTCCGGCGACAAGTGCTGAATCTACCACGCTTACGGGCTTTTATGAACGCGAGGGATTTCCACCATACGGGCTCATTTCTCGCGCCTTTACCAAATTGCGGGAACGATTAAGACTGTTGTGCATCGTATGGTAATGTCCGTGGCTGTGCGTCGGTAATTATATCAGTTGATCCATTATCTGACGTGATAAGTATATTGAGGCACCTCGTACGCCTCATGTGTTTTGAAATTTCATTCAGGACGTGATTCCTTCCAAACTGATAAAATACCGTTGGGACTTGATACCAGGAGTGGAAAATCTCTCTTTGTGAGGGACTGCTTCAAGCTAACAACTTGAGATTCCATGGTGCCATGGGTTTCGAAGGCAGATCCAATATAACTATTATTGTCGCACTTGGAAAGTTTGTAGGACAGATATGCAGCTTTAATCAAAGGGGAAAACCGGTGATTAGTATATTACGCGCATAGGGGCGTATACTATTTTTCTCGACAAGAATGTGGAAATTTGTCGGCTTGAGTGACTGATTGGGGGACGAAACACTTGATAATGGAAATGAACGAAACGAACATAACCTATATAGCATTTTGGTTTATTGAGTTGGTAACGCGAGAAAGGACAATAAAGGATGGCAGCATTGATCTGGCCAACTAATCACAGAGACGAGAATTATGCACCCTGTATTTAAAATTGACCAATCCCGGGTACGAAAAGTAAATTTTACTGGGTAAAATCGTCATTTTCGCGATGGTCCGCAATCTACGAAAGCCGCTATTATCCACATTCATGTCGAGAAAAGAGAATTGTGTATCGATACGTCCAGGATGTTGCACATGTTCGGCACCGTGTGCAGAACTAATGTCATTATTATTTCGCAATACATCATATGTTGGGAGGGGAGTTTTTCTGTCGCATTCGAGTTTAAAGAGTTTGTTGAACAGAATCACAGAATTAGGGTTACGGAACTTGAGGTCCATTGAAAACGAAAGATCATTTCTTGTTGCTCTTACCCCAATTAGGAAATTTTTTGTCTCAGTCGCTCACCTTGGTATTACTAAATTTGAGTCTAAGTATGGAGATTCGAGAACAAATGCAAAACTTACTAGTTCTCGTGTAAACTTCACTGGCACTTTTGTTAAGAAAGAACAGTGGAGCTTCTGTTCCCGTATTGTTTGCAAAAAAAAATAAGAACACACATTGGGAACGGTTTGCGATGAGCATTAATGTGTTTGCAAGCTTATTGCTAAATTCGTACAAGAAGCAATGTGTTGCAGTCGCATGAGTGAAATATAGAGGTAAACATTTCATAACACGATTTATGAATGAAGACATGTATTCTGCGTATTCGGCGGAACTTCCGAACTGCAGTTTTTCAAATTCCAAAACCCACTGTACTCATTCTTGGTCATTCATCTTTTTTTGTCATCTAACTGAGGATACGTTGCTCTTGAGCAGCTCCTTTGTCGGCCCTATATTCTATCACTTCTAGACACTCTTCTTCTTCTGCGTTTATTCCATTTTCCTATCAAGTATGACTAATCGATGTGATGAAAGAACTCCAATTGATATTGCTAGTATATATTCTAGTTTTAGACGCTCTTCCACTCGCGTGATACATTGATTATTATGTGAGTACCACTATACATCTGGTAGTTTTTATAAGACGACTTGTTGGATTCTCTAAAATGAAAACCCTTACTCAACGCTACTTTTTACCTACCCTTGAAATGGAAATCGCGGCTTCACTACGAGTCTTTTTCTTCGTCTGCATTTGGTCTTTTACGACTTCCGTAAGTATGAACATATGATAAGGGCTGGAATCCCGGATGTGGCTTAGAGAAAACAATTTTCTATGGACAAATAGCTTCACAATCTTATTCACAGCCAAACGTCACAATATCTTTGAGCCTTTCTGTTATGAGAGCAAACCATCAATCCACTTAGTCGAGGCTTCGTGAAATAAAAATAATCCTTACATTTCTATCTTGACAGATAGAATCTGTAAGCTGCAGAGATCCTTTATATTTAAGGAAGTACGCCTTTGCAACAAGCTACCTTGTACGACCAGGAGAATGCCTTCAATCTTTCACTTTAGGAAACTACTTTTTGATTATTTGCTTAATTTAGATAATCCTTCACTTGGAATTCCTGATTATCAGTTCTTACAAATGTTTTATGCGACGTGTTTGTATTTCAAGCAAATATTCTGAACTCTACTCTTAGAATAGGTTTACTTCATTCAATATTATCCGCAGGAGTCTCTATAGTCCTAGGTAATATATAGGTAGATTTATGTCTCGGAAAGAAATGCACATCCAAACAACTATCTCAATCCTAATCAATAGACATATTGGGGTAAGGTGATACCGAGGGTAGAATGAGTGACAAAAAGAGTTGTGTAGATGGTATTTTCTCATCAATTCTGGTCGAAAACTTGAATATTTCGAGAAATAAATCATATTTCAGTCTCAAAAATCAGTAAAATTCCCAGAAAACTGGAAAGAATCTCTTATAACATCTAATTTCAAAATAAGAATAAGTTAAAGCATTGATAATACCAGATAGGACAAAAAGCTATTTACAGAACAATATTTCTATTATACAACACCAGTCTGGATTTAGGAGAAATTAATAATGTGGAAAATAAATTCGGGTCGGGTTGGGTTCTCGGATTTTCGAGTCAGGTCAGGTTCGGGTTTGAAGCTCAACTCAAAAACCCAAAAGGCCAACATGGCTCGAAAACCTGGAAACCTGACTAGGTCCGTGAACCGGTCCGGTGGAAATGTTCCATTGTAGTTCCGACCAGAGAAAATTCAATACGAATATGAAACTGTTTTGCTTCTTGCTCTCAGATGATTCGTTTCCAAGAAATGATGACACTCGCCAACAAATCAGACGAGTTCGAGCAGCTGTTCTCGGAGCCACCACAATAAAAAAGAAAATGTTTTTAAGTAGTTTAATATATGTTATATGTAATATATTTAATGTATGGAACTTGTTAGGTTTCTCTTCTTAAATCAGTTGTAGCCATTCATCAGCCTATTTCAATTTCAGAAATCAAGTTGTGCCAAAATTCGACTCTATATCTGGAAGATTAAAAAATTTTTTTCCAAATTTCTGCAACAGAACCGTATGGAAAAAGATGAGATAAAACAGATGAAAGAGGATATTAGGGTATGGATTGAAAGGACAGACATTAGATTTGTGGAGTAAGAGGGCAGTTTAGACACGAGAGAAGCTTGCAGGATGAAAGGAGAGTAGAAATTTATCTGGGATAAAGTGGAGACCCTCTAGAAAAGCACGCGACAATCTACCAAGTGATCACGGATTAGTCGAGTGGAATTGGTTAGTGTGAGAAAGTGCGCAACGGGAGCGAGAGAGGAGAATTCGCCTACTTCCTCTCCCGCTACGACCATTTGCCATCACTTCTTATCCCGTTGTAAATAGTAGTGGGGGAACATTGTCGCGTCCTTCCCTAGAGGGTCTTAAGGACAAGGTAGAGAGCATAATTGAAGAGAAAGTGGGAGGGCGTGATAAAGGGAGGAATAATAAAGGCAATAGGGTTGTGAATGGAGGGAAGAAGGGTAGAAGAAATAAGATCATGATAAGAGGGCTAAAGTTGAGAAGCGGAGAAGAACGGAAGGAGTGGAAGTGCTGCTATTAGGCACAGGAGAGTTTCGAGGCAAAGTGGATAAAGCCAGGCTAGAGGGTAGAAAGGGAATGAAGTAGTGGTGGTGGAGTTAGATAAAGGACAAGATAAGTTGGCGGTGACGTGAAGTGAAGGCAGGATCAGGGATAACAAGGTCTACATCGATCACGATTTAAGTGGATAAAGAGAGGAATCCGAAGACTGCTGAATGACAGAGCTGGAAGGGTACAATATCATTTGTTTCATATTCCCGTAATCAACTTTTACAATCCTGCGATGTTTTCTTGCATCAAATGTGGTACCTCTTGCATTGACTCTGATTTTTTTCGACATCCTCTTCCACTGTTGCATTCTATCATTCCTTAAAATATTTCCCCGTCTTTTGTTCGTTCCTTACAGTCCAAATACGTGTTCTATCTAATCTACCGAATCCTATATAATTTTCCTACGTGATTTTGCTAATTTTTTTGCATTATTTCCTAAGGCTTTCCATTTTTTCAGCTTAACGGTTTAGTTGTCCCACCTTACACCGTACGAATTTATTTTTGCATTATACTCTCGATGAGTTGCACCTTTGTTTCAGATGAGAATGTTTCATGAATATCCTGCAATATTCTCCTTTTGTCATCACCCCTTCTCTACAGTCAAAATGACAATACATTCCCATCAGCCCTAGGTCTTAGGGACGTACCAGACACTTCTATGGTAAACTATGATTCGACTTCTTGCATGTCACAACAGTGCGTTCGATATTATGTATTACACTAAGATTCGGACGAACCAATTAAGATGGCGATAGTAGCTTCAGGAAACAAACTTCTCAATTCCAGAGTTTATGCAGATATTTTTGCAGGCACAATATTAAATTATTGGTATGATATGAAGTTCGTCTTGTAATGATGTTGTCACTACACAGCAGCAAAGTTTGTTGAAGAAACTTAGGTCAACTCTGGATGCTTTTTTAGAGCTACCAACTGTTACTCCACAAGGTTTTAGTCGCAAACCTCCTGATGGTCGAAGGAATTCCTAACACTGCGATAGATGTTCAATAAAACCGCTGCCAGTACCTTACTGACTCCTAGATGTTCGAGATGTTCAGTGCACCTTGCGTGTACATTGCCTGTAGCCAATATGACGATAGGATGGATGGATGCATGTTTCACGTTGCTCCATATCGTCTTCACCTGATGCCTCAGCTCACTATATCTATTGATCTTGATCGTATAGGATGCCTGCAAATTTCGGCTCAATCAGGGCCGGATTAGGATCAAAAAGCGGCCTGGGAAATATACACCAGACGTCCCTCCCCCTCCAACCTCCCTCTTTATTAAATAAAACTGGAAACTGCCCCTTAAAACATAGTCTAAAAACAGAAACAGAATAATCTTCACAAGGTCTTAAGATTTATTGTGGAAGCAATTCTTTTTTCAACAATAGGCTGTGAGTAGCAACTCTGTCAATGATATCAGAATTTGGAATTCTTCCAACAATTGCACGTTCCACTGCCATCTGCACGAGCGTACCAGTGTGCTCTTGATATAATGAGCTTCTCAGTCTGTTTTTGACAAATTTTAAAATTGAAAAAGATCTTTTGCAAGCTACTTGTGTCGTGGATAAGGTTAGCAGATATTTGTATGCCAAAAATATTGTCTTGTAGGAGTTGCTGTACAGATGAAACCGTTTTAAGGTTAGATATACACAGACTGTGCATTTTTTACAAGTCTTGCATATTGCCTCTTGTGGAGTTGAGTTCGTGAAAACCTCATTGCCGTCATAGTCTTCTAAACCCTTCTGATTAACAGTAGAATATTCTTCAAAAAGCGTTGTTTTTAAGTGATCCCAGTTCTCTGCCAAACTAAGCAACTCACATTGAAGTTGCTCATTTGTCGCATCGGGATCGAATCGCAGTAGGACCTCCGAAAGATTCTGGAGTGCATCAGGTGGTATTACATTTTCAACCTCAGAAAAATTCATTGGCGACAAGCAAGCCAGTTCTTTGTGAATACCGCTATGACTTTCAAATCTACTTTTCATGCTCTCAATAGTCAGATAAAAAATTCTGTTATGAACATTATTGCCATATCTTTTTAAAGGATTTGAGATAGTCTCATCTGATGCAAATTCACCGGGCATCTTTTTTGTTTTTCAAATTCTCTTCTGAGGAAAACCGTTTTCGACGTAGATTTTGCACTCCGGATTTCTTTTGTCTAGCCCATTCGTTGCCCATTCAATTAAATTCGAGACTTTCACTTCAACCTCTTTTATATCACGTTGGATTAGTTCTAAATCTTCATTGTGGCTTCTACGAATTGCTGCGCTTTGAAAAAATCCTTTCCAGATATTTGGAGATATTTTGATGAAGGTGTAGTAAATGCAAAGATTCTCATGTAAATGAAAGCGGTCAAGAGTGTTTCATATTTCAATAATGAATCTTTATATGATCTTGCCATTGATCGATGATATGGTTTTACTCTTTCCGAATTTCCCACCACGTCCAAGGTAAGAATAATGCTGACGTACATCGGACTTTCTTGATCTTTAAACGTGCCAAATATTCCAAATAGAGGAACATCTTTGGACCACCAGCGTGGTTAAGAGACTTAATTACAATATTCATACGTAAAAATTAGTTCTTAAATAATCCAACAAGTATAGATGAGAGATCAATTATGGGAGATTGTGTAAGAGAGTGTGTATAAAAGATTTTCAAAAAAGGTTATTCTCTTTATTTTGTTAATAACCTCATTTTATTTCTTCAATCGACAATAAAGATGGAAAGCTTAACATTTAGTAATGGGTGGTTCTCAATACGGAAAGCATTTCAAGATACTTACGATTTTCGTTCTATAAAAAAAAATCCTGATTTCACAACAAAACTTGACAAACCTATCCTGACAATGTTACCAATCTAAGATACCAGCTGATGTTAAGCTGACCATGACTGAGAGAGTGAGAATGGCTGCAGCATTTACTCGATCGATGATGAATACCGATAATCGAGCTGAAAGTTCCCGCAAATATTTAGAAAACAAATTCATTATTAGAAAGATCAATTAATTATTATTAATTATACCTAATATATCTTTATAAATCTTTTTGGTATGTTCAGATTAAGTTTTCAAAATTACTTCTCATTTTCCTTACTTTTTATTTCATCGTACCGGCGGCCCACACTGGCCCACATGACGACCAGCCCACCGGGATTTTTCCCGATTTCCCACGTTACCAATCCGGGCCTGGGCTCAATGGACAAGCGATGTCGATGATAGAAACTTTTCCGCTACCTTTTTCATGAACCACGATGTCTGGTCGATTCGCTCGAATATAATGATCCGTCTGGATAGTAACATCCCAATATAAGATGTAATCTTCGTTCGTCAAAACACGAACTGGAATGTATCTGTAGAAAGGCATCCATTCTGTTAAGAGTCCTAGGTTCAGGGCAAGTTGTTGATGTATGATACCCGCTACATCATAATGTCTGTGCGTATACTCTCTCTGAGCCATTACGGGACAGCCGTCAATAATGTGCTCGATAGATTCGTTCGTATCTTCACACAATCGGCACCTGTCAACCCTGTTGATGTAGAACATGCTTGCGATAATTTCTGGTGCCGACAACCCTCTCCTGTATCCCAATCACGAATCCTTCCGTTTTCGGAAACAGGACGCCCTTTTTCAGTTTTGGGGTGCTCGCCGTGGATAGCTTTTTGTCTTTACTGCGTTTCCAATTCCTCTGTTGTTTCTGCCCTGATATGCAAGGCTTCCGCTGAGGACAAATTTAACGGCGTGCAATCGAGATCTGATTCACAAATAGTGTTGTAGAGCGCAATATCTCATTTGCTGATAAAATAGTATGGGTATGTGAGTATGCGCCTTTGCCCCCTTTTTCGTAGGATACACTGTACTGTATGGAAATAGTCAAATAAATTCTGTCACGATTGGTTAATGGAGAAAAGTGTTTTTTTTTAAAATGTATTATTGCATCTCAAGTTTAGGAAAACCCTTTCCCTGAGAAAATATCGACAATTTAGTCTCGGGTTCGATTTTGGAGTTTTTTTTTTTCTGATCATGGATGTTATTTGGATTCAATTTTTATTCTGGTTTTGGAGTTTTATTTCCGGTAAATTAAAGTAAAGGTGTTCCGACGGGCAGGAAATCGCTTTTACATACTACAATTATTATTAATAATATAATTAATATCATTATTATTAGTATACCAATAAGCCAACTCCCTTTCGGGGTGAGCGTAACTTGTTTGGTTCCAGCCTTGTTGTACTACTGCAAAATAAGGAATTGATATGGAAAAATTTAAAAGTGGAATTGACGAAGGAAATTTGGAGCGGGGGATATGAAGTGTCATTTTAAATTTCAATTTTTATGCCAAGACCTTCGTTGGAGAAGTAGCATTTTTAGTAAATAGAGTATTCACTTGATCTTTTAGGCAGAATGAATATACACGAGAATACTTCGGCAACATAGGGGGTACCCTAATAAAAAATACACAGCGCAAGAAAGTCCAGCCTGTTTCGGTTTTTAAACGAGTTACTCGTCCTGTGCAACCTCGCCCAAGCCCGGGTCGCTTCCTGACCTTTCTAGCAAACACCCCGTGCGAAGAGTTTCGCAATGCCAATAAAATAATCCCCTAAGCGATATCATTATATGGGCCAATTATCATAAAAAATCGTTCGTTTCGGACTTCACTCTTTTTCTTACATAAAATTGCTCTCCAAACATCCGTATTCTGGCATACATCTTTTGCTTCTCTTACATCCACGCATCTTCTTATAAAAGCTCTTGTGTTTCTACGGCTCTTTACACTTCTCTTCTTGAGGGTCACATTTACAAATTCTGGCCATTCCTTCTTTGGTCTGCCTCTCGGTACGTTATCTGTCACCCTTCCCAGATACAATTGCTTTGCTTATCGTTCTTCATTCATTCTCCTAATCTGGAGGAACCTCCTCAGCAAATTTCTTTCACTCCTGTCAAACAGTGTTTCTTTCAGGTCACATTCTTTGAATTACATGCCGATCGCGTTGAGTTTGCTATTGTCCTTCTCCTGACAGGTCCAGGTCTCGCTACCATACAGCACAGAACTATATTTGGCAATTTTCGCTTTATTTTAGCAATATCGCATTTTATTTAGTCTTCTTACTTTCAAATATACTAATTCTTATTTTATTCACGTTAATGCTAGTACCCTGTCATTACCTCCGCGTTGCACAGCAACCCGAACGTTTTTGTCTTTGAGTCATATTATTCTTTCCCCCGAAAAACATGTTTCTATTATATCATTTAACGAGTCATGGGAGGTGTCTTTTGCTTCTATACGGTCACCTCCATTCGGAGCATCGCACAGTGGTTCAAAATCCCGAATATCCGGTCAAAACCTTGAAAATCGGCAGTTTCTGATCGACATAAAATTCACTGTACGTGTATGAGGTGCATTCCTGTCGAGAAATCCAAAAGAGCAGATTTTCATATTTATTAGTTTCGACAAGGAATACGCTCAAAGTCAAACGTTTCGCCCTATACTTGTTACGCAGCTTAAAAGTCTCGCGCGTCCGAGTGAAATGTAAGTGTCGAAAAAAGGCAGTTGCAAGTTGACCAGTACTTCTTGACTTCATGGATTTTATTTGTTAAGATATGTACAATATTTCTGTATGGACGCGTCTGAATAATGGACTAATAATGGAATAATGGAATAATGGAATAATGGACGCGTCTGAAAGAGATGTCGGAATGCTCGCGCTTCTTTTTCTATTTCGCGCAGTAAAAATTCCGACATCAAATAAAGGATAAGTTATCCAAGCCGCATCAGGCCACTTCGATTCTTACTGTGTTTCACACGGGAAGGTGTCCCCAATAAAGTGGCGTTGAAATTTTTTGCCCTAGCTTGCTCGTCTTCTTTTGGGAACGATTTCTTTGAGGCGTGCGGCGCACCGTTTCACGTGCCTTTCGCGGCGCCTAGCGAGAGGCTTGTCGCATGGGCAATACGTGGAATCAGGAGGGAGCCTTCAAGATTTTTTTGCGCGAAGAAATTTCTAAGAATACTAATCCCTGTTGTCGAATGTTTCAACCAAATCGTTTCTTACTTATACATGGTGATCACTTCGACTTTCTTCAAATATATACAGACAAAGAAACTTATTTTCCTAACAATACTCCGATCGATATATTAAGGTAAGTAATAATCCACTTATAATCACTAACGGAAATTATTATGAAATGATGTATTTACTTGTAAAAAAAAAAATTAATGCTTCGAAGGTAATGAACTTCTTCCAAAATGGGAAATTGGATGCGCAATTATTTTATACAAATTTATCCAATTACCGTGAATTACCAAAAATTTCCGGAAATGTATGGAAATTTTAAATTGAGTTTTAGTTCATCTACCTTGAGTAACTAAGAATTACCTGTAAAATTAGTGAGAATAACCAAATTTTTTTTATAAATTTCCGGAAATTTATGGGAATTTTCAAATTCAATTTTAGGTTATCTATCATGAGTTACCATGAATTACCTGTAAAAATAGTATAAATTACCCAAAATTTCCGGAAATCAGTGGAAATTTCCTAAAGATAGTTTGAGGTAATTTAGGGTAAGTACCATATTTTCTTGTGAAATTACCATAAATTACTCCGAAAACGTGAAGAAATTTTGATTTTCATCCCATACTCTATATTTTCTTGCAAGTTGGCCGCCATTTTAGGTCCGCTATTTTCAATTTTGACAAACAAATATTATTTTTGAATTATTACATGTTTAGGGGTTTTGACGGGGAATTTGGTATTTTGAACCACTGTGCATCGCATGCTACGATGGATAGTCTTCTGATTTCCACTTCTATCCTAACCCATAATAATTTAGAATATACGTACTCATATATCTTAACATGCTGCTATGCTCTCTCATTCATAATAAGATCAATTCCTTGGCTACCGCGTGATTCCTTAAATACATATGACCAGAGTTCTAGACAATTCTTCACCTTCTTAATCTGACATCCCTTTTCTTTATTTCCGGTAGGCACAAGATATTTACCTTCCTTACGAGAATAGTATCCCACACCTCATTTTCTTTTAGATCATTTACACCCCTGGTATCCTTACATCCAGTCTCCATTTGTCATCTGGAACTTTTCTGGGCGCACGCAGTCCATTAATGGAAGTAGCAGTCCAGTCTTTCGAGGCGATATCATAGTTTGTATTATTCATTCGGTAAATAATCCATCAAGCGAGAAGATTTTTTGTAAATAAAGTGATATGCTTTTTACGATACCGGTACACAGTGGTTTAAAGGGCCTAAAAAGCTGGCCGAAAATCAAAAATTGAACTTTGGATTTCGTGAGTTATTTCCATTCACTTTCATAAAGGTGGCACCCCTACATAATGTCTCCAAAGGAAAGAGGGATATGCCACTCCATTCTTGTTTTATGAACACGCAGAGTTAACCTTGCTCGAGCGTTCGACGTTATGCTGCCACGGCCCGTTGAAGTCGCCTCGACAAAAGTGCCTGTTACTTTCCATGCGAGTGTTTAAATGTGCATACAAGATATTGAGATTATTGCTGGAGGTATGCAGAATACGTAGATTTAGTATTTTTATATTTTGTACACTTTTTGTACATCCCGAGAGACCCTGTAACATATGATACGGGAAATTTTACATTGTTTTATCAATTTTTGAAAACCGTTGAGACATCTTCCACCTTTTTCCACCATTTCATGGGAATTCGTTATTTTTTGAATTTCTTTTTGTGTAGAGCACAGTGGTTCAAAATCTCGAAAGGTGGCCAAAGATCAGAATTTCGATATTTTACTTCGTTCAAGTACCCATGTAAGGTTTTTGGAGTCGCTGATTTCAAAAATGAAGTCCCTCAAGGGTTTACATAACCTCCGTTCCTTCAAATACAAAAATCTCCATTAATTTTCATCAATTTTCTTCCCTTCTCTTAGCCTATCTTACTTACTAATATACACATAAAATTCTTATCCTAACGCAACGCAACATTACGGGGCGGGTTGACTTAAAGACCAAGAGCGAGCAATCGAGTAAACAATGAATGAGCGAGCGAGTGAACGACGAGTGATCGAGCGTTTGAGCGTTTTTAGTGTACGAGCGAGAGAGAAAGAGCGCAGCTTCATCTTATTCTACTTAATTCTACTTATTCTTATTGTGAAATTTTATCTAACTTATTTTTCTGTGTGACTTCCGTTTCCTTCCTCTTTCACTTCTCTCCCCCTCAACCTTTTCTTTTGAACAATCATTCTTTCACTGTATCTCACTCGCTCCTCTAGCTTCCTCCAATTCCATCATCCACTACTTCCTCTGCCCTTCCTCTCCCAGAACCCTTATCACGTTCTTTTGACAATTTCCTCTATCTTCTGGTCCTCTCATACATCCTTCCCATTCATGTTGTCATGTTTCTTCTTCCCATTTACATATTCTGCACTTTCTTTTCTCTATTTCCTCCCAATACATCGCTTCCCTGACCTCGTTCCCCAATCTAAATCTTGCTATTCTTGTCCATCTTTCTATTATTGCCTTTTCCTCATCTTTTTCTCGTAATTCTTTCAAGTTTGCTCCAATTCCCTCTCCGACATGCCTATCCCTTCTTTCTTCTTTCCATTTCGTTTACTCAATCGCCCTACCTCTTCTTTCTTCTACCTTTCTCAGGCATTCTTCCGCTAACTCTTCTCCCTTTCCCCCCTCAGCTTCTCTTCAAATTTCCATGCCCTCCTCCCTGCTCTGATACTTAATTTATCCTTTTGCGTTTCCTCTATCACCATATATTCAGGTGTCCTCCAATCCACTCCTAGAGTCCATCTCACATATCGTTCCTGTAATCTTTCCATCATTTCCCTTTCCTTACATCCCTATATTCCTGCTCCATATCCTGAAACTGGCCATACCAGGGTATCAAACAACCACATTCTCCTTTTTCAATCTTTCTTAAATCTTCTTTTTCCTATTCCCTATGACTCCTTCATTACCCCTGCCGCTTTTTTTTGTTCTTTCTATAATATCAGCCCTATAATATCCATTTGCTTGCAACGTGTATCCCAAATATCTAAACTCTTTTACTTCTTCTATCTTCACTCCCTTCCATCGTTCAGTCGATCCTTTCTTTCTTCCTCCTTTCCTAAACCTCATTATCTTCGTCTTTCCTACATTCAATGTCAGTTTCTTCTCATCTAAGTATCTCTTTGACCCTGTAATTAGCCCCGCCATTCCCTCTCCATCCTCCGCCATCATTACTATATGATCCGCGTATGCCAGTATATATATCTTTACTTTTCCCATCCTAATACCTCCCTACCCTTTTCTCCCTATTGCCTCTTTCAAGTCTGAGTTGAATATATTCAATAAACGTGGGCTCAGATGATGCCCTTGTCTTACTTCTCTCACCAACTAGAAACTATCGCTTACCCGATCAACAACTTGCAACCTGCTTTTTGTCTCACAGAATATTTTTGAAACTCTCTTTATTAGACCTTCCCGTATATTTTTTTTTACCATATTTTTTTCTATCTCCCCCTGTCTAAAGAATCGGATGCCGCTTTTAGGTCTACGAACATAGCTATCATTTCTTCCTTCCCCTTTTTATTCCTTCTATTTACTATATAATTTGCAACGCATATGTTGTCCATCACCTCCATTCCTCTTCTAAACCCCGTCTCTCCGATAATACTGTAACATACACCTTGTATAAGTTTGGCATAAGCGTCACTCCCCTATAATCCTTGACCTCCTCTCCTTTGCCTTCTTCCAATATCGGTACCACTACCCCTTCTTCCCACATCTCTGGCCAACTTTCTCCTCTCCATACTCTATCGCACATTATCCATACCCATTCCTTCAGCCCCTTCCCCCCATATTTCTATACTTCATTTGAACTTTCATCCAGATCTGGAGCTTTTCCCTCTTTCATTATTGCTAAATCATTGATTATTTCTTCTCTTTTTATGCCCTCTTCCTCATCTCTTTCCCTTCCCTCTCTTCCACCCTTCCTCACTTTATGTTCTACCCCTCCTAGCAGATCCATGAAATCATTTCCCATCCAACCATTTCTATATCCTGACTTACCCTCTTCCTTCTTTTTCTCTCTTTATTTACTACTTTTCAAACCTTTTCCTCTGTTCTAGCTTTCTCCGCCTCCTCTTGAACCTCCTATTTTCCTTCTCTTCTCTTATATCACACATCTCCGTATATTTCTCCTTTTTCCTCCTATATTCCTCTCCACTATTTTTTCCTTTCCTCCATCTCCTTCGTTCTTTCCTCCTCCTAGCATTATTTTTATCTCTTCGTTGACATTTCCTTACCCCATTTTCACATTCTTTAGCTTTTCTTTTAATTCTTCTTTACCTTCTATTGACCAATCCCCTCTTCTTGTTTTTCTTACCTTTTTTCTTTTTTGCGTATATCTTTGATACTTCTATCACCCTCTAACGTCAGTATTAGTAGAAAGTGATTAGAATGTATATAGTCACCTACCTCTAGCTTCTTGACCTTCTCTTTAACCTCGTCGTCTTCTATCACATAGTCAATGACCGTACCCTTTTCACCTCCCAAACATTGTATATTTACCTCCCTCATCTCCCTCATCTCTCTCTATATTTCCGTTTATGATAAACCATCCCATTTCCTCTAAGCACTTCAACAATTTCTTCCCTTCTTCATTTAGTACCTTGTCTTTGGAATTTCCGCTTCGCTCTTCTCCCTATTCCCTTCCTCCTTTATCTCCTGTTCTCGCATTAAAATCTCCTCCTATTACAAGCCTTATCCCCTCTCCATTTTCTCCCATCAGCTCTTTTATCTCCATAGATTTCTCCTGCATATCTTCGTTCACATACACTCCCACTATCTTCCACCTCTCTCCTCCCATCTTTATCTCTTCTACTAACAATCCTTCAATTTCCTTCTTCATTGCCCTCCTATCCTTCTATGCTAGATATTCCTTCCTTATTCCCATCAGCATTCCTCCCATTGCTCCGCTTTCCCTATGCCTCCTTCTTGCATGTTGAATTTGCCAACTGTAACCTTCTGGTAGGCTCCCCCTTATTCTTTCCCATCCTTTCCCATCCTCCACGTTTCTATCATCACTACCACTTCCCACTGTTCTCAATTTCTGTAACTTTTCTCTCCAATCTGGCCATATTCCAGTAACATATTTTCCATTCATCCCTTCCCTCCTTTCCTTTTTCTTTTTGCTTTCCACTATTTCTTATTCCCCTCCTTTCTAAACCTTTCTCTTTTAGTCCCCCGTCACCGCACTTTTTACCAACTTTTCTGACTCCTCATCCCAATCCCACCATATATTCTGTATTTTTATTTTTCCATGCTTGACCCACGTTTCCTTCCCATTCCTCTCCTCCTCTTTTGCTATTTTCCTTAACTTTCACTGCATGCTCCTTTGTTCCCGTGTCCAATCATCTTCTATTCTCTGTTCACTCCCATATGATTGCCTTTCATTCAAAATAACGTCCCTCTTATCTTCCCTATTCCTCAATTTCACCAGCGCCATTTTGTCCCTTCTTCCATCATTCCTTCCTATACTCTTTACTTCTTCTACCCGTACCTTAGCATATATTCTATCAAGCACTTCTTGTTTACCTTTTTTCAAATTTTTCCCCTCCAATATTATACCTTTTATAACTATATTGTTCTTCCTTTCTTCTCTTTCAGTTTTTTTATTCTTCTTTCTATTTTCCTCAACATCCCCTTATTCTCATCCTCCTTCTCCATCTATTACATTAAAATGTCCACAATTCCCTGCCTTCGACCGCACCGTCTCTGGTGCCCAAACCCTGTACCTGCGCTTCGAACTGTGACGTTACTCCAAACGAACTTTAGTATCCTATCCACACTAATCAGCCTCAATCATGAAAAATATCCATAACCTACCTCTCTACTTTCACTCACCATTTACCTTATATAATATATACGGAAACCTTATATGGTTACTCAAACGGAGTGAAATATCGAGATGCTGATTTTTGGCCAGCTTTTTGGGAATTGAAACACTGTGCGGTAAGGAGCAAGGGACCATTGACTTCACAGACTTAACGTATATTGAAATCGCAACATTACACCAAGACCAATACGAATTCCCAACCAAAAAAAATGTTTAACTAGATTAACATTCAGGAAAGTTGGAAGAGCAAGTATAAGGTACTCGTCTTCTTATAATCATGCAACTTTGCCGACCTAAAGTTCTTCCGTATTGAAAATGGTCAGTATTAAATAATAGAAACTTGAGTATGCGAATTTCCACAAATATTAGGAAAATAAACGCATATTTAGGAGACAGGAAGAGACAAGCGGTCATTATCGAGTCTCCTTGACGACTGGGTTCTAAGAGAACAGAAAAGTAGGGATAATGCATACAGCTGATTCAAATTCAGCTTCGATCCAATAATCTCAACGCTACCAGATCAAAAATTAATCTCAATGGGGGCCTGCTTATTATTCTGCAACAAAACGAAAGTTGTTGGAACAACAAAGTGGCAGGAATGCTGATACTTCGGTAAGCGCTTCGTTTAAGACTGTTCTTTAACCTAGTAAAACTTGGCAGTAGTTTGTAACATTTAAAATTATTTTCCATTCCCATGTGTGCATAGGATTGAATCTGGCAACGTATTATGCTACATTGAGTGATTGAATTCAGAAATGTTTCAAATGCAAATTGTTTAATGCAGACACCAAATTAAACATTCAGAGTACAATCAGACCCTATTTGCTAACAATTTGTCTACCTTCTAACTTTCCTTCAAAAGAATATCTTTTATTTGGCCCTATATAATGAACAAGAGCTCCAGACATTTTACGACTTGGATCGCTCCTGCGAAGATATCCACTATAAAGAACTACTCGTCCTCTAGTTATAGTACAAAAGTATTTTAAAGCAGAATCATTTTTATCATTGTTCTTATCATCTTCTTCCTTTGTATTGAAGTGTCTGATTCGTGCATAGTATGTAGTTCGGCCATCCGGAAGTATTATAAGAGCGTGTTTACGTCGAAGAGACCCAACTGGAGCTTCTGGAAATTGAAAGAAGGTTCCAAAAACAAAAAGGCTATTTGGACTTTGAGGTTCCGTTATTGGTTGCAAATGAATTTCAGTCCCTTCGAAATCATAAGGAGATCGGAACCGTGACTTTGAACTGTGAGTTGGTTCAGACACTTCGGAAACTTCAGACGGATGGGCCCATGCATTGTCAACTGAAAGAAACAAGATGTAAAGTTAAATTCGCTTGAAAGATTATTGTTGGTTTGTGGATAAGCACGCAGGCAGGTATCGGTCGTTGAATCTTTTGTGTTGAACAGAGTTACTAGAATATGAAAGCTTCAGTTTCGGGGTCTAATTATCTAACTTTCTAACTACACTTCCACTTTCACCTAACTGGGAAGGAACCTGAGAAGGGTACAAATAAACAATTAAAGCAATCGTATCTTTCAGTTATTGTGGGTTGAATCATATGATCGATACCTCCACGAAGAAAACAGATATTTAAGAAAGGATTTCAAAAATTTTGATAATAAAATACAATATGAGGCACTCAGAGGAAGAGTAAAGTAACTTTTTTTTAAGGGAAAGTGCAACAGAAAAACTGTGGTAGAAAAAGGGAGACAAATATTATGTTTTGGTAGATTAAAATAAAAGATTGTCAGAGGTAAACTGCGATAGAATAATGGACCTTGGTAAAAAGCAACTGTAGTAATGAAGTGATGAAGTGCAACAAAGAAAATTTAGCGGAAAGCGAGACGGAATAGTAGGTAGTGGAAAACAGCGACTAACGCGATTCGGCGGTAAAACGCGACGAAATAATTGTGGAGAAATCGCGGAATCAATTATAATAACGGAATCAATGTTAACCAATTTCGATGAGTAAATATTTCAGGATAAAGGAGAATTGGAAGAAGAATTTGAAGAACACGCAGTTTCATTTTATGTATTTATTATTTCTTGATAGTTTGTATCATTTTGTAACATTTTGCAACAACATAAATCGAAATCAGGCTCTGACAAAAAGCTTTATCACGGACTTTTGAGAATAATCAAGAAGGCTCAATTTTGGACTATTTCTGGTAAGAATGCATCTGAAGAATTGGAAGCGGATGGTGATTGAGCTAGCGTAAATGTATTTGCAAGCACGTGGTAGCTTATCTGGTAAAGCATTTGGCAGATAGTCGCAAGGTTGCACGCTCGATTCTCGCTGCCTGCATTTTTTCTATTCTGTTTTTTAAATTGCGAAACTGTTTATTTATTCATTTCTTGATAATAAGTTTTATCATTATAATTTTTAATGATTGTTTAATCATTATTTTAAATGAAAACTCTGTTTCAACTCTTTATCCTTTCTGGTTTGAAAAGTTGTAGTATTTATATTTTCAATTTAAATGAAGGAATAAGTGTTTCGGACATTAACATTTATCAACGTTTATTCTAAATAATTCTTATGCATGTGTATCATCATAATAATTCAGAATAAATGTAGATGTAAGTTGATAAATCTTTGAAAGATAATTGACTATTTTTCCTGTGTTCTTTTTTTTTATATTTTGTATAAAACATTTCGATTTCGTATTAAACATTGCAATTTCAATTTGAAATAGTTATTTACTTATATAAATTAAAAAATATAAATACTACAAGTAATTAAATAAATAAGGGGGAAAATAGGTTTAGACGAATGAAAAAATCGATTTTTTTTTTATTTCATGAATTGTAAGTGAAACTATCGAAGAATATTTTCCCGAAGTTTCAATTCAAAATTTTAATTCGTTTCGGTGTTATGATCGTCTTTTTTGTAGATGTCTCCCCGTTGGTGTCGGACTGCGCGGTAGTCAAAATGAAATTTCTGAACAAAAAAGAGGATCGCGATATGGTGCTTGAATTGCTGATTAACCAGTTAATAATTAAAATAATGTTATTACCGTCTCGACTTCGTTGTTTTTGAACATTTTTTTTTAACGAGTTTTTCTCTAAACGACTTTTTTGAGATTTGTGTACAATCTAGCTCAAAAAGGTTTCGATCAATCATTCTCATACTTAGCAGATACTTTCTTTATATCATTACCCACAATTTGAATCTAAATTCGTAAGTCTTTTTATTGTTTTGAGTATTTTTTAAACGCAAGAAAAAGTTATAAAAAAAACGTCGAAATATCAATGTCTCCTGTATACACACCCATAAAAATTGAATTTCAATTTTATTGAATGAGGTTCAAATAAAATTTATATATTTGCCGAAGTTAAATTTCGAACCTTATATATTAATTTTGGATCAAAATTGTGGCCTCCAGGATGTACACAGGCACGGTACCAATTGTGACGCTTGATGGGCAGCAGCCGACATGTTCCATGTTTCTCAATAAAAAAATTTGAAAATTTTACAATTTCCTCTCAAACATATGTACAAAATGTTCACAAAGTGTACATAAATTTCATTTATTCCTTCATCGTCACAAAAAACATGAGAATCGTTACAAAACCTCCTTCCGAAATCTATTTCCCCCTTATTAATTGACATAAAAGAAAATACACAACTTTTTAAACCAGCGAGAATAAAGAGTTGAAACAGAGTTTTAGTTTTTTGAAATGCTTAAATAATCATTAAAAATTATGATTTTAAAAATTATTAATAAAAATGAATAAATAAACAGTTTCGGAATAAAAAGTATTCAAAAAAAGTGAAGGCAGCAAGAATCGAGCGTGCAACCTCACGACTATCAGTCATACGCTTCACCAGGTGAGCTACCAGGTGCTTCCAAATACATTTACTCTAGCTCAATGACCATCCGCTCGCAATTCTCAAAATGCATTTTTCTCGAAAATGGCCCAAAATTTAGCTTCCTTTATTTTTTGCGGAAAATCTCTGGTAGATGTCTATCACTGAGAGGAGTATCGACCAAAACAAAAATTAGGCGACCTAAAGGTACCCTTGTAAGCATGTTATTATATTCACATAAATAATGACATGATGTCATTATATTATTTTAATTATTACAATGTAACATTAAAATGTACAACAATAATTCCGTTATAAAATATGTCTTTTGTCTCTTTTTTCTTTAAATATTTCCTCATCGAAATTGGTTAACATTGATTTCGTTATTGTAATTGATTCCGCAATTTCTCAACACTACCTACAGTTTGTTTTTACCAAGGTCCAGTATTCTATCGCAGTTTACTTTTGACAATATTTTATTTCAATTTACCAAAACATGATATTTGTCTTCCATTTATCTACCACAGTTTTTCTGTTGCACTTTCCTGTTCAAAAACAACCACCGCAGGGTCCGCCCGGGAGCAACGGTCATTCTGGAGAATGGCACAAGCTTCCAGTCGAACCGCAGTTGAATACACCTATGGCCGTGTCTCACGACCGTGAGATGAGTGACCACATGCACGACAAAATCACAACGACGGGCCGGTGAAACCCTCGTGCGTCTTAAGGACACGGAGCGACCCAAGTATGACTGCTCTTTGCATCCATCCGGCAAGTGCCAAGGCATATTTTTGGCACACGGGGATGGCTTTGAGGTTAATTACCAGTAAAAGCGTCGCACCTAAAAGAGCACCGATGATGAGAACAATTAATTCGACCGAATTTCCTCGATAATGTTGTTGAAGGTGTTCTCCGAGATCTTTGTATCTCTCCTTTTTCTTGGCTTCCTTGCCTCTAATGTTGTAGTCAGCCGGGGCCGAGATTTCGATCACGAACATAGTTCGGTCGCGCTTGTCAATGAGCACCATGTCGGGTCTTGTGTATTGGATTGGGGCTATTGTCGAGAAATCGTAGTTCCAGTAGATTCGGCACTCCTCATTCTCAACGATGGACTCTATCCCCCTTGGAGCATTCGGCAGGGCAGGGTCGCGGTCTACACCATAAGAGCGACAAAGATGGTGGTAAAGCACTCTTACGGCAGGATTGTGTCTGAACTGCATGAACTGAAAGTGTTTGAGGGGTTCGTCTAGTTAAGCGGGTTCAAAAAATCGACTTTTTTTTTGTACATATTTTGGAACTTCATGTTACTAGAAATGTACCCTATAAAAGATTTAACCCAAAAAAGAATCTTTCGCGAGGTGTAGGTGGCCAAACATAGCCGCTCTTTGTCCTTTCACGCGCTTTCGCGTAATTGCTTATCTTTGAACGCGTTTCCCCAAAAGTCTTGTTTTCCAAAAGTGTTGTAAAGGGCCTGGCTAGAGTATTTGAGGTATTGTTTGTTTATAAGTTTAAAATTGTTCAACAGAGGTGTCGCTATAGCCTGACACGAGATTTTTGTGGAAAATATTTTTCCACAATTTTGGGAATTTTCAACTCGCAATAAAAAGCTCGTGTCAGGCCATAGCCAAAGTTATGACAAATACAAAAATATTTTTTACATTCTCATTCTGAATGAAAAGGTATTGGTTTTATGTGGAAATTGACTTTCGCGGATTTGAAGAAATCTCCACGTTTTGAGACCCCCTGAGTCAGAAAAAATGGTTTTTACAAAGGTGCTTGTCTGTATGTCTGTCTTTCTGTGTCCTTAGTCTGTAATCTGTGTACTCGATAACTTTCCAGAGAATGATCGGATTGGATTGCCCTTTGCCACACATTTTGAGGGACCTAAAAGACAGGTCAAGATCGTTAACCAGCTATTTTGAATGAAAAATCAAAGAGGAGGAGCATTTTGAACATTTTCATTTACTTTTTTTCCAAGACTCACAAATTGTAAGTACAATTTCTTGTAACGCGTAAAAAGTGAAACAATTTATCATAATCATTTATTCCGATAAAAACAAAATTGTCAGAGTTGTAGCATTTTTAAAATGCAAAAATATAAACGAAAATGAGAATCTTTAGCCAAATAACGCAAGAAAAAAAATCAGAAGGAAAAAAGGTTTCTTTGTGGGTGCCCTACAAGATCGTCAATACAACTTTTTGAATTTTTTCAAAAAATCGAAAATTCCAATTTTGATCGCACAAAAAATAATGAAAAATAGAAAGATTCATTTTTTGGTCAAACTATGCAAGGTACGGGAAAATATAAATTGACTGAAATCATGCACCAAAAAAGACCCACAAATTTGGTGACATTATATTTTTGACAGGACAAGTAGTTTCTATTCCATTTTTGAAAAAAGCATATAAAAAATGAAAAAAATGACATTTTGGACAATTGACACAAGCTTAGGAAAAATAAAATAGACGCAAGTTCATTACCGGGAAAATATATTTAAATGTGTTGTCAACATCTTCAACCGGATATTTATGCGTAGTTTTTGTTTCAATCGTAAGAAATGAAAAATGAATTTCTAGAAAAACTACACAACAGTTGGAAAAAATTGGGGAACAAAACTTCTTCACCGTTTCAGCCAATTTTTGATCGAGTGCGCAGCACGAGACACGCAATGAGAATGTATTCGTTGAAGTCGGATGAGCTCTAACAAAAGAGGATTCATACTCATCAAATTAAAGTAGTCGACATTTGTCTTTTGAGTTTCATAACTTTTTCATACAACAGAAGCCGAGCGCGAAGCGTGAGGTAATTTCATAAACGAGTGCGGAGCGCGAGTTGAGAATATCATCGAGTGCGAAGCACAAGATACGAAATACGTGCGCCCTAGGCGCGCTGGAGCTTGCAAGCGATGCGAGCCGCGCGCGTAGCGTGCGATGAGAATGTACCCGCGCGGCGAACAGATTTTTTTTTTCAAGATTTATCCAGTCAAACCTGAGAAAGCTTGCCACATAATCGGATACCATTTTTTTATGGAGGCGCGGTTGAGGTCATCCCAAGGACACAATTGTCGATGAATAAATGATTACAATACATCAGTTTTCAGAGAAGAGATGTTCGAAATCAATACAAAAAAGTGCATTTCTATATCATGTTTAGTTTATTTGCAATCCATCCTCAAAAATAGGCTCGCAAATCGAGCGCGTAACTAGACGACCCCCTTAATCTAAAATATACAAAATGAACATCTCAGTTTCATCACAAGTTTCCTTTGACACGCAAGTCTCTAACTTCTAGAAATGAAACTTTTCTGTGAACTCAAAGGATTTTGTGAGATTTAAAGAAAATCTAGAAAGCTTGAGGAATCTATCGTATTTCAGAGGATTTGGAAAATTCATGAGGGATCGTAAAACTTCAGGAGTCCCAGAATATTCCTGAGTATCTCAAGAATCCAAAGGATTCAGATGAATTAAAAATATTACAAGGATGTTGAAAGAATTCGAAATATAGAATATATCATTATGTATCAACCAGTAAGTTTATCTCACTTAATCGATGTTACTGAAATATTGCGAGAATCGTCATTCTTCATTCCCATATGCTGCAAGATATGACGCTACAACGTGGCACTAAAAAAACACGTTCTTCCTTGTAAATTTCTTACTGTCCTAGGGCCAGGGTAAGCTGACCATATTTTGATAATATGTGATATCCTTATTAATGCAAAGAATTTAATATTATCGTAGGTATACTTACATGTAGTACTCAGCAAAGTTTCGTGGGCAAGAAGAAGAGTGACGACCTTCATCGTTCTCTGTATATGAACAGATTCAGAGGTATATAACTCGAAGCTAATTTCTGAAGAATTTCTCGAGAAGCGACTGCTTTTATAAATTATTTATCACTAAGTAGAGGGAAAACGATTCTTGGACTTCATATCTTCGTCATCTTCTAGATTTATTTATCCATCAAAACCTTCAGAATGAGAGTAAAAGTATGACTCATGCTTTTTTACAAAGCCCTATACAAATTTCACATGGCCAAAGACTCAAAACATAGAAAATGCATTTTTATACTCAAATGACTTATACTTATTAGTGAATCACGATCATCCAAGGTGAAAAAGTAGAAAATAATCCAAATACAAATAATTTCTAGAACCACATTTCAAAGTAAATTTGAAATTACCTAAAAGGTTTGAAAAAACGTGGGGCACCTGCAATAAATATGAGTAACAACTGTTGGCGTATTTATCTTTCGAAATAATCAAACTACCGGTTTAGACAAACTATTTATACACTACAGTTTTGCGGGCGCCCTACGTTTTTCGTAGGGGATAATTTATCTAGTAACGCTTATGAAATTAGAAATTTGCATAAGGTTATAAAGTGCACTGGTGTAAATTATTTTGTACTTCCTAGGTCATCAAAAATTAATTCTAAAACGTGATTAAAATTTTTTTCGATTCAAATTTTGATTGCAATATTAATGGGGGCTTATAGGGAATGTCCATTGAAGAGGGTATGTTATTTACATGATTCAATCATGTTAAATGATATTAATATTTAAGCATATCAGCGATAAAGCCTATTCACATGTAAGATATTGAAATCTTACAAAATTTTCGAACATTTTGCACATTATGTGAATTACGAGGAAAAATAAATCGTTTGCGAGTCGTTCGGAGTTCTTAGAAATAAGAATTTTTTAATTCTCATCAAAATGAGAAGGTATTGGTTTTATGTAGAAACCGACTTCCGCGGATTTATTGAAATCTCCATGTTTTGAGACCCCTGAATTCAAACAACAGGTTTCACTTTTGGTGTCCATCTGTTCTCGTTGTTGTTGTAGTTATTGCAATTGTCGTCGTTGTCGTCTGTATATCGTGTAGCTTTTGAAAGACTAAACGGATTGGATCGCCCTTTGGCACACGTTTTAAATGACCAAGAAGAAAGGTCAAATTCGTTAACCAACCTTTTTGGACCAACGATTTTAGAATATCCATAGAAATAAAATGCTCAAAAATGAAAAATTCCATTGTTCAATCAATTCATCAGGAATACAAAAAAAATTGTTTACACAAAAATGTTCTACATATGAGACATTCTTTTACAAATCGTACACCTAAATGGACGAGGGTATTTTAAATCTCTTGAAACTTTTTTTGTGTGTTTCATATGTAACATAAGTCGATACGTATTTCAGGATTTTTTTTCCCTATATTTTCAAAAATATTGTTCGATAAATAATGACACAGTCAGCGGATTTTCTTGTATATGGATGCTGATATCTCCGCTTTAATTTTTCATAAGAATGAAGATTTACTCTCATTCTGCGTAAAATTGAGTCAGCTTTTCAGGAAAATTATGTGTACGATTTTATATTGTTGAATAACAATGAATTTGAACAATTTTAATGTTTATAGTCAATTTTTATACACGTCCTTAGTCGATAGAAAGTTGAAACATACGTCATCAGATTCCTTGTTGAATTCTTTAAAAAAATCATGTTAAAAAAAAGTGGAGTCGAAATTCGTGAAGTTACAATAAATTAATTTACTGCGCAGTGAACTGCGTGCCGTGCGAAGCGGTCGTTGTGCAAGGCGCACTAAAACGTGTACTTCGTCGTTCATTCATACTATTCGTTCGCCAACCATTCTAGAAGATTTTTTTTTATTTAGTAACATGAAAGTATGTAGTTTTTGGAGGAATTTACGGGGAAAAGTCCAAATCATAGTTTCGCACAATTACGAGATAATTTATTGAACATGTTCATATCTTCACTATGGTTTTTTTGCAGGAGAAGATTTTATACATCGGTTGTTATTCGCTTTCACTCTATAATTTTTACTTTTTTTGGAAGTTCATATAAAGAAAACGGGGGTGCTTGTAGTTTGCTAATAGTTTCTGGAATTATACTGTGATACTTCAAAGTTCCTTTGATTGGTATAGCTTTTTCAAAACGAGTTAATGATTTTTTACTTTCCTTGGCATACTCTTCGTTCCGCACGAAATGACAATTTTCCGTCGCTATTCAAATTACTTAACCCAAAGTTTTGAGATTTTTCTCATTTTTATATCGCGCACTTGCCACCTCTCACTTTTGAGATCGCAAAAAACGCCCGAGTTTGACAGAACTAATGGAGCAGTTACAAAAAAAAATTTGATGACAATTATATGGACAACATTACGTACAGACAATAGACAAACGTCGATAGAAGTAGTTTCGAAACTATTGTGTCTCCGATTGACGAATACATGCAAAAACTGACAGAAGGATTAGACAAATTACTGATAAATGCATACCTCGTGAAAAAACAAACCGAATTTTTGAATGACAAAAGACAAAATTCGGAACGAAACGAATGCATCGTTATCTATGATTCCTCAGAAAACTGTGCATTCATTATTCAAAATGCTGTTTAAGGTGTGCATTGGAGAAATTATCAGGCAACAGAACATCCTTTTGCGATTTATTACAAAGATAACGATGTACTGCAGATAATAAGCTTGGTCATGATTTCCGAATGTTTATCGAATTTTATCAAAAAACATTTTTCTTATATCAATTAAATGATATATTTTTCTGACGGAACAAGTGCGCAATATAAGAATAAAAAAAATTTTATTAATTGGACCAACCATAAAAAAGATTTTAGTATAAATGCAGAGTTTTCACATGACAAAGGTGCATGTGACGGTTTTGGTGGAACATTGAGAAGATAAGCGGCTAGAGCAAGCCTTCAACGAATGAATAATACAATTCGGACACAAAAAGAATTGTATGAATGGGCAAATTCCACGCTACCTAATATAAATTGTCATTTTTTACGGAACGGAGAGTATACCAAGGAAAGTAAAAAATTAATAACTCGTTTTGGAAAAGCAGAAAGAATTGAAGGAACTTTGAAGTATCACAGTATAATTCCAGAAACTATTAGCAAACTACAAGCAACTCCGTTTTCTTTATATGAACTTCCAAAAATAGTAAAAATAAGGAAGTAAAAGCGAATAACGACCGATGTATAAACTTTCGTTTCCAAAAAAAACCATAGTGAAAATATAAACATGTTTGATAAATTATCTCGTGATTGTGTGAAACTATGATTTGGACTTTTCCCCGTAAATCCCCCCAAAAACTACATGTTTTCATGCTACTAAATGAAAAAAAAAATCATCTATAATGGTTGGCGAACGAATAGTATGAATGAATAACAAAGTAAGCGTTTCAGCGCGCCTCGCACAACGACCGCTTCGCACGGCACGCAGTGCACTGCGCAGTAAATGAATTTATTGTAACTGCACGAATAACGACTCCACTTTTTTTTAACGTGATTTCTTTATAGAATTCAACAAGGAATCCGATAACGTATGTTTCAATTTTCTATCGACTCGGGACGTGTATGGAAATTGACTTTAAACATTAAAATTGTTTAAATTCATTGTTATTTAACAATATAAAATTGTACACATAAATTTTCTGAAAAGCTGACTCAATTTTGCGCAGAATGATAAAAAAAATCTTCATTCTTATGACAAATTGAAGCGGTGATATCAGCATCCAAAGACAAGAAAATCCGCTGACTATGTCATTATTTATCCAACAATATTTTTGAAAATATAGGAAAAAATCTGCCCGCTTCGCGGGCACATTCTCATCGCGCGCTTCTCGCGCAGCTCGCTTCGCTCGCAAGTATCAGC
>WSXT02175100.1:0-22103 GCA_011762715.2 Neuroterus valhalla | reverse complement strand
ATAATCTCACAATTTTTTCTCGTATCCGAGACCTAGCTACAAGTTCGTGACTTTCCTGTGGATTATTTTTTTCCGTGTGGAAACAGCAACTTCTGGCTCGCTTCATACGCTCGAAAACCCGTGGTTTTCATGCATGTGTTGAAGAAACGTATATCTGAGATACTTATATTTTGTAAAAGTTTTGTTTCCCATTTTCTACTCAATATTTCAACATATAAGAGACTTTCCCTGTTTGAAAGAAAGTATTAAATGCATTTGTTGATCATAATTAATAATGACAATAGAAAATATTGTTTAATGTCAGTTCCTCCCACTAGGATTTTGATTCAGGGCTAAAATGATCAAGTGGGCAATGTTGCAATAAACGATGTTACAATTTCATGACAATTGTGCAATTGTTTTAAAAAAATTTCATAAAAAACTGCATGGTTTGAGCTATTTTCAAGAATTCTAGTAACTTTTTTAAAAATTCTTTCTTAGAATTTCTGGTGATACTTTCCTGAACCGTATTATCATTTCATGATGAATGTCATCTTTATAAACAAATCCTAATGAAAAATTCGTAGTTTGAGCTTTTTTCAAGTGTTCAAGGTACTTTTTCTCTGAACGTACTTCGCTTGTCTCTATAGTGAAATTTTTTTTGACTATATTATTATTTCAGGACAAATGTCATTGTCATGAACAAATTTTATAAGCAAATGCACAACTGAGCTCCTTTTAATATTCATCCTGTAATAAAACCGAACTGTACTAACTAATGTAATTTTGGAAAGCTCAACAAAGAACGTTAAAAAAAGAGTACATCAAACACACGATTGTTGAAAAAAATTTAACAATTTATCAATGACTTTCAGATTATGTTCCATGAATATTTCTCTATTGATTTGTATAGTGGAACTGGAAGACGATCGCGCTTACAAACAGTTGATAATAAAATAGAGAGCAACAAGTTTCTCGTTTTGGCTCTAAATAGAGTGTAATTGGTCAAACGCGTGTATACTGCAAACATCCATCTTAATAGTTGAGATTTTTGGAAACCTCAAACTGGAATATAATATCGTTTCGAATAAGAAGTTTAATTTCAACCTAGGGTAAAATAGTCCATTTGAATAACCATATGTATAAATTCAAGTCGAGTATCAAATACTTAATGATTCGAAATATTTGTTCTAGCAAACACATAGAGAATATTTGTTCAAAGAGAATGAGGTTTTCTCAAAACAAATCTTTCGCATTCTAACGATAAGAATTATCAATAGAAGTGATGAGATAAAGAAATACGCTGATGTTTGAGAAGTTATAAATATAGAAGAAGGCCTCATTTAGTCCCTGAGATAAGATACTTATGAGTGTCGGTAACTCAAAGAAGGCTTCAAATAATCAGTAGTGCACTGTTATAATAATCTTTCATTTACCCATTAATCAGTTCTACCAATTATTAGGAAATAATGAGGATCGATTATACTCTGACCTTCATTTTGGAAAGCATCTTTTGTTTAATTGGTAAATATGATGATATAATTATATGCCCGCGATCTGAGGTACATCATCCAGCATTCCTCGAATATTGATTTATCTGACGTTATTTGCATTCAATGTTAATCATAAGCACATCTGTTCGAATAACCTACTCAGGCTTAAGAGTGTCACTCTTATCTGTATCGTCTTGACCACTTCACCTGAATCAAAACTCATATCCAGATAAGATCTTAATTCTCCCATCCATTTTCGCATCTTTACTTCTTTTAAATTACTGACAATAATTGGCTTCGTCCTCACCTTTTTTCATTTACTACATAACACCATGAATCTCTTCTCATTTCACATATTTGTACACAGAATATTTTACATTTTCTTATTACTCTGTTATTCGACCACTCCTCTAACAGTATTAAAGTTGATTTGCACGCTCTTCTGTGTTCTGTTTCCGGTGCATGAAAAAATTGAAAGGGAGTACATCTTCTTAAACAATACACTACAAGTATAGTTGCTTCCTTATAAGTCGTCTTTTTAGAAGATATTTCTGTTCTGGCACCTGCGCTTGTGCAGCCAATTCCATACCGGCTAGAAACTACCTGTTTACGTGACATGTCAAACTATACATCATTTACCCTTTCCCTGTCTTGTTGCAGAGTTAAGTTTTCAGTTTGAGTGTTTACCGAATGGCGCCCCTATTATTTGGGTTCCTCGTACTGGATCTTCTTCTACTTCCACTTTTACTTCACAACATTCTTCTGGAAGGTCTCCCGCTTTGCCAGAAACTCTTCGTCCTGCCAGGTCTATGTCTCCTCCTATATATCGTCCTTCTCCTGCCGAGTCAATCGCTCCCCCTACGATGCTCCCTTCTCCTGACGGATCTCCATGTGGGCTTGAGTACCTCGAATTCATCCGGCTCATTCCAAGGTTAAATGAGCACCGGGTGTTTGAACTTCGGAGATACACTTTTCCAACTGATAGAGGACTTGAATTAAAAATAGGAACGTATTTGTTTGACCCTATCTCGACCCAAGAACGAATCGTACTATTGACATCTGATGGTGACGCTCTTGCAGTTCTGAAAAGTCATGAAGTTTTTGAAGGAATCTACATATATACCCCCCGCGGTAAAAGACGGGGAAAAATAAATATTCAAAGCCGCATTGTCACTCCACTTACCAAAAATGAGATGAAAGAAGCTCCGATAGGTCGCCAACGCTTTATCAAATGTAATTTTTTTGTAATATTTGTAACCCCTCGTGTAAAGTACATTCCTCAGCACCATGATTCGAATTAGGACAATGGTAAACTGATAGACGAAGCAGCCCATTTCAAAGTTATTCTACTGTACTTATCAATTAACGAATAGAATAAATAAATAATAGTTTTTACGCTTATTCATTTCATCACCGACATCCAGGCTGGCGGGCAACATGTGCGGAAGCGACTTCTCCATGAAATAGGTTCCTGTTCGTATAAAATCAGGATGCGTTTTTTCTTTCGATCGAAATAGTGACATTACCACATTTTTCAATAAACTTCATAGAAATACACTGTAAAATCCGTTTTTTTAGAAATTTTACTCGAAGAACTGTGGGATTTCAGCAAAATAGCAGATATTGGTAACTAATTGCGTCAACTCTGCAGGCTTTTTTAGAGCTACCAACTGTTACCCCATTAGGATTTAGACACAACTTTCCTGGTGGTCGAGGAAATTCCTTACAATGTGACAGGTGTACAATAAAACCGCTGTTTAAGCCGCTGCGAGTACCTTACTGACTCCTTAACGTTCGAGATGTTCAGTGCCTCTTGCGTGTACGTTGCCTGTAGACGACATCACAATTGGATGAATGGATGCATGTTTCACATTGCTCCACATCGTCTTTTCTTCATGCCTCAGCTCACTATATTTATGAATCTTAGTCGTATAGGACGCCTGCAGATTTCGGTCAACTGGAAAAGCAATGTCGATGATAGAAATTTTCCCGCTACCTTTTTCATGAATCACGATGTCCGGTCGATGTGATCGAGATCTGCTTCACAGATGGTATTGTAGAGCGCAACAGCTCGTTTGCTGACGAAATGGTCTCGTAACTGTGTGACTTGCGATATACAGAGCTGTTTGACATCTACAACGCCCCTACCCCTTGTATGTCGTGGCGGAACTATCCTTTCAATCCCGAATCACTGTGATGCATCCGGTGCTTAGTCATTTCAACACAAATAATTCTGTTTATCCTATCAAGGTCATCTAGCGTACAACTTAAGGTCATCCATGTACAGAAGATGGGTCAGTATATGACCATCCCTATCACCATGTATTCTGAATCTATGAGACATGTTATTTAGTGTTTGACTCAATGGATTCATTGCCAAACAGAACCATGATGCACTGAAGGACTCCACTTAAAAGATTGAGTATTTTTGAAACCTCAAGCAATTAGTCATGTGGCATCGAAGGAAACGCTTGCTTTTAGTCAATGTAAGCCATGTGCAAGCTTCGCTGATCTTTTCTAGCTTGCTTCATGGCCATAGCGTGAATGTTAACTAGAACTTTGCTGGTACTGGTACCAGAAGTTGTGCACCATGTGCGGACTTGGATCTTTCCAATCACTGAATCTTTCCAAAACCGCTGTAACATCCTAGTCTGTAATGGAGACAGGCTCCATAACAGGGTTCTCGTCTGTCCTATTCTTCTCTTGTTGGAACTACGTTGCGTCTAAATTGCTTCTGTTTTTCTTTCCACAAAGACCAGACCAGTATCTGGACATATTTACCGATTAAGGAAGCTTAGTGTTGAGCTTATTGTTCAGCTCCTCATTTAGTTCACGGTAGAACATCCTTTCATCTTAAGAAAAGGTTCAATTTTGCTGCCTTCTTGTAGTACTCTTGTTGTATCGACACAGTCTGGCAGTTAGAACACAAATTCCCTGCCGATGAAAATCAATTATCTCAACTAATATCGTTGGTGTTAGTGTCTCGATGTTCTGAAGGTAGATGATATCAATAACACAGAGTATCAACTTTCTGGCTCTGTTTCCTCTCTTAAATGGGGTGAGTCGACCGAATTTGCGCCCTACTTTGGTATCATCCATATGCAGTTTGATTTTCCATGGGGGATCTTGTTTCCGTCTTGCAGCAAAGACCGCATATGTAGGTCTAGTTCTGCGACCTAATGTTTCAAATACTGCCACAGCCGCACAATATACAAGAGTTTGAACCTGCAAGACTGATAGTTCTGCATTCAAGTGCAAAGGCAAAACCATGTTGTTGAGGTGTCCTATTAGTGCATGTAGATCAATAGTGATGAACATTTCCAGCGAAAATGCCTTCTCGTCGGTTCTACATTCCTGAACTCCAATACGGCTTGACCGAAATTCCTTCCGAGGTGCCGCAGTTTGTCAGAAATTTCGCTGATCAAACCAACATTAACGTTGATGTCCGCATGTAGTTTTAGTTGACCTGGCCCTTCTTCTTTATTATACCTAGCACCTATGCCTTTAGCCTCAATTAGTCAATCAGGTCTTCATTATCCTTATCTCCTATGGACGTTTCATTATTTGGAGGCTGCTGTCCTGCTCCTTTTCTGATAATGACAACTTTAACCTCCGAGAGCACTCTGTCAACAGATATTGAGCGTTTTTGATCTGCTAGATTGTGTTCCCCAATCCTTGTAGCTAGATGCGGGTATTCAAGTAAGAAGAGACGATGATGTTCTCTCCTCACACTCTGTCAACTACACTGAGCCACAAAATAGAAGCGCATCACATCTCTGTTATTATTTTATGTCCATTTAAATCGCTTCCTTGGTCGCCGAATCTCCACTAAAGCCTCTGGTTGAATCGGGTTGCCTGTTTCTGGAAGATGCGATGGTACTGGAGCATCTAGATGTTGTGCAGCAAGATCAATAACGTGATGGCGTTGTACGGCTCCATCAGTCTCGGGTTGATCTTGCACAGCTTCATCGAACTGATGTTCGTTGTCGACGTTTTCTCCTGCCGCTACTACCTCTCGCGTAATCTCTATTGCTCGAGCTTCTGAGAAAAGAAAATTATTGTGGATGCCCTTGACCTTTGTGATCAGATCTTTCACTGAAACTGTCTTCTGATTCCTACTATAATTCTAGTTTCTGATAATTCAGAAAATACAAACTCATACTCTTTGATATTCTGGTTCGTTCTTTCATTCAAAATCAAACTGGCTCTTCAGCTTTGATTCCTTTTTATTATCTCCTCTTAACCAGAACTTGAGCCTTTTCTTCATACCGCTGATCTCAGATTTCTATTCCTTTAACTTAGTACGCATAAAATTTCCCTTTAAAAAATTATATCCACAACTGCTATCTCTTAATTTCGTTCGCACCTCGTTTTTTCAATGAAACCTGTAGGCATGAAATCATGTCCAAACCGCCGTAAGCCAGTGCTGGGTGGCGCATTCGCTATGAAAGCAGAGCACACCTAGTACTTTATTCAGAACAGCATAATGATTCTCCTACGTTATCTAATTAAAGTTCTACAGGCTTAAATTGCAGTCCTTCAAATTATTCCGCTAGAAGATGCTAGTATAGCATCTTGAAATGTAGAATCAAAGGTGCAATGCTTTATCCCAGACGCGTCGCTCAGCCCTGGTTTACAGTACTTCATAAATGTAATGAGAATTCTGAATTATGGGTGAAATCTGACAGAACTTATTTGTTCATGTAAATTTTCTGTATCCTCAAAAACCGGCCTCAGCAAATAACCGTACGCAAAATCAAAATCAGCTGCTGTCATTGTTGGGAGCACTGCATGTGACGTGAATCCATAAGCCATACGTTATTATTTCTTCAGAAAACTTTAATATGACATGGTTTTACAGATTTACAAAATGTACTCTCACCCTTAACCCACAATGTAAATTTGAGTCAAACAATAAGCGCATCCTCTGAAAGTGCAGTCCCTCTAGGAAACCCAAAAATTTTGTCAGAACTGCTCCACGTTAAGCCGTCCTCGGGATGTTTTAGGAAGGCGATATTTACCCCCCCCCCCCCCTCCTTCCCCACCCTTACACGAAATCAAAAAAGGTACAAAATCCATTATCTAGAGTATTCTCCAAACAAGGTCAGGCTCATGAGACTCCAAGGTCGCCCATATGAGTGGCCAGAGCTTGCTGCTACACTCACGCTAAGCAAGCAACCGAACAGCTATGGACGTATACAGTAAACGCATGGCTTCAACGTTCTATCGCAAAAGTGTCCAGGTGGGCTTTCATTTCTTCCCGTCCAGCAGGTATCTGCTAAGTTAGTGATGTAATGCGTCATAAGGAACTTCGCTTGTGCGGTCCTAATGCGGTAATCCAAAAAGGCTAGGAGCCTTTCGAACGTGGGGGACGCGATTGAGAAAATCTTGGAACCTAAACTCAACACAGTTAACTGGTAATATACAGTAATAACAAGACTGATTTTGGATCATACCTTATTGAATTGAATTCCAAAAATCAGTTAGGTTTCTTCCATAAAATTAGCTGGAAAGTCTTCTAGGGGCTCCCCGTCTAGTAGTTTTAGAACCAATCAGAACAACTCAACTGCGGCATTTGAGTGGAAATATCGACATGATGAAAAAAGGAGGAGTAATCCATGTATAACGGGAGGACTCCTTTGGTACGCGGGGTGCCCTGAAGACTCCCCTGGATCTGAGGCTGGGATGTTTTGATTGATATCTAGTTCTAATAAAACGATTGTACTTTTTAAGTCTTCTCATGTATCTCAAGCCTCAATCATTCTCATCGAAGTCTAGCCAGATGAATGAGAGCTGGAGGATATCACATTGAGACTTCTCTGGAACTGTTTCCAAGAACCTCTCGAACTGTTGAGAATTGATACACTCTAGGAGGTTGTTCAAAAACCATGTAAAGGGATGTCTCCTGAACTTTTATTCTTGCGTAGGAATAACCAAATTATTGGTACATATACTCGTGGGCCACCACTACTTGAAAAAGCACCTAACATTGAAATTAATAGTTACTGTGACTATCAAAACTGTGGCTAACGTTAGTAACAACTCAACACATCTTTTTTGGTTATTTACATGTGAACTTCAGACTTAAACATTCAGGAAATCATTTCCGTGTATCAAATTATTACAGAAATATTTTATATGCGTCAATATACGCCCTAATGTCGGAAAACGGTACCATATGGGATGATAAGATTGCAGGGTATAGTTGAAAGGTTGCATACAAATAACTTTAGTCCAATGGTATTCAGATGTCCCTCCCTATATTTAGCAAGATCTGGATAGCGTCTTCCAGAATTTCTGAAACATCGTGGACGGCGGCTACAATTCCATATTATAATATAGAGATTAGAATAACTTTTGGACTAGAGCTGATCAACTGCATGTATACCCTGATCCACAAACCTTAACAATTAAAATTTGAAAAAAATACTGAACTAGAATATAATATTGTTTTTGGTAGAGGGAATAGTTTTTTCAAGAGGGCTTGACCTGATTCAAATCTTCCTGGATTAAGCGATGAGAATGATCAATAGGAGAGATAAGATAAAGAAGCGCGGTATGATATAGGAAATATCAGAAAAGAATAGAGAGGCTCATCTCATCCACAAGATAACGATACTTATTAGTATTTTAATCTGTAATAAAGCTTCAGAATGATCATTAGTTACACTCTTATCCATATATCTTATTCATACAATAATAAGTTCTACTTTTGCTTGTGAGAAATGAGGATCTTTTATATCCTTATCTTCCAATTTGGCACTAATCCTCAAATCCATGGGTGAATTTCAAAATAAAACAATAATTCTTCAATTCGGGGTACTTCTTCAGGAAATCCAATAATATTTATTTGTCCAACGTGATATGCATTCCATCACAGTTGTTTTTTCTAATACTTTTCCCTCCCTCCGAACACCTTTACACTGGGTATTCCCATTCTCACATTCATTTATGGTTCTAGTATTTGTTTATTCCTTCCACAGCATGCAAGCCCTTAGGCGATTCCCTATGTGAGAGTGGGAATAAGTTTTTAATGTTGGTCACTTGTGACGCTTTATACTATTAATCTTTTCTTCTCTTCTTGCAGAGTTAAGTTTACAGTTCGAATGTTTACCCAGTGGCATGCCTATTCTTCGTATTTCTCGTTACAGGTCTCATTCTTATTCTTCTAACGAACATCATTCTCCTGAAACGTCTCTTCCTTTGACCGACACTCCTCCTCCAGTTAGGTCGAGGTCTGCTCCTATATACTCTCCTTCTCCGTCTCAATCTATCGCTCCGCCTATAATGCTTCCTTCTCCTAACGGGTATTCATGTGGCCTTCAGTATCTTAGATTTATTCCGCTCATTCCTGATACGAATCAGGACCGGATACTTGAACTTCGAAGATACACTTTTCCTACTGATAGAGAAATCAAAGTCAAGATAGGAACGTATGAGTTTCATCTATACACGTACTTTTCGCGGCAGAAGACGTGTAAAAATAAATATGCAGAGTCGCACAGTTACCCCATTAACCAAAGATGAAATTCGGGATGCTCCAATAAATCAGGAACGCCTAATCATATCAAATTTCCGAGTAGTCTTTCTCAAATCCCAGTACAAACCAAATTCTTTGAAACTATTGCTTCAATTGAAAGTGTGAAACAGAAATAGAATATCACTTTTCATCCAAAGCAGTCCCTTGCATCTCAAACGAAGATGATGATTTCGAAGTGCCCTAAGGCCACAGCAGAAAAGCAGTCCAGGAATCTTCAGCGAGGCGCACAGTGGTCCAAATTTATAACATTTCTTTGGAAACCGTTTAGTGCTTCACATTCTTCATCTTATTTGATTTTTTCACATACTCTCAACATACTCCTAACAAATAATGTGGATAACTAGTCATTCTTACGGTTATTTTCTTTATCCTTTCTCAGAAAAATTAAATGATCTAGGAATCGGATCAGATGGTTTTTGAGGAACAACATTGATGCATGGAACGCTTATCTCATTTTCAAAGAAGAATCGTAAAAATGTTGGGGTTATGATTTCACAACTGTAAACTTGGTTTTTCATCAAATCTACTTCGTAATTTACTGGTGGTAGTGTACAGTAAATTATGCTGTCACTAATAAATATTTAGTGATCGACCAAGATGATTTTAAATTATACGAGCCATCGAATGATAGGTTTGGGATAAGCCTGCAATAGAATATATTTTGGTCGTGTAAATAGACATGAGATTCGACTAGAAAATGCAGAGGGTGCATAAATCATACTACAAGATGGCATCTCTAAGAGTGCTTCGGGAGTAAAAGTACTGCGACTGCAGGGCAGAAATCTGGTGATGCTTGTTAGAATGACGAAATATGCATCGCGGCCAACGATAAAAGAGAAGCGCACGCGTTAATGGAATTTTGGAGGCCTTGGTGATAAGAGGAGGACAAGGGTAGTACAAGTGATAGGGAAAGAAATGAAAAAAAAGTCCATAAGTTGTATGAACTGACTGAGGGATTAAGGAATGCTTATGGTCAAATAGTTTATGATTAAGACAAATTTAGAAATTATATCAGTGATTTTTCTAAGAAATGGCATTATTTCTGTAATTAAGGAACTGAAGAATGGGAGAGCTGCTTTAGTAGATGGTATCAGTTTCGAAATGCTCAAGAATGGTGGCGGATATTTTTTCTATAGGTGTGTTAATTTCTGAATATGTGCGCTGTGAACGGTAAAGTTCCGGAAGATTGGACAGGTGATAATCGTCCCACCCTACAAGGGAAAGAATGATGAAGGTGCCTGTACTAATTATTGAGCGATTAGTCTACTGAGTACTGTTCAATGTAAATTTATGCCACAAACATCATGCTGCGATTACATATTCAGCTTAAGACAGATCAGAGGAAACATTCAAGAGTAGAGAAAAAGTTCAATGTGCATTTGTTAATCTAGAAAACGTTTGCGACAAGGTATGTAAACGCAGTCAAATTTGAGGAAGTCCAAAAATGGTATCGAGTGAATGGTTGGCTTCTGAGAGCATTACAGGCAATATAGAACGGTAGTGAAGCAAGTGCGAGAGTAAATGGTCATTTGAGCGACCGCTCTGATTTCAAGCGGAGGCCTTCTTCCTTTTTTAGAATTCATTTAGGGTCTGTTGCATCCAAACCTTGATGATTTTCAGCAGATGATATATAAGCAGACTAGATACCAGCACGGAGAGCACGTGTTCTGAAATAACCATAAATGAAACAAAAATTATTTCGTGTTAAAGTGAAAATGCAAACCCGAAAGAGGTTCCATGACGTATGGATGAGGAGAGGAAGAGTATAATAGGCGGTGTACGAGCTATATATACAGAAGAAGAGGTTTAACAAATAAAGCTTAAATTGCGATACATATTTCTGCACTTGCACCAACTGTTCTCTTTGGATGCAAAACTTGGATGTCTTGTAAAAAAGACGAAATCAAAGTCAATGTATTCGGCGTGCAAATTCTGCGGGATATTTTCAAGAGAATGCAGAGTAGAAGTAACTTTTTGCCGCTTTTCGACGAGGGTAAACGAAATTTGCTTCGATGGTTCCAACATGCCGGAAGAATAGATAAGGAACGTTGGAAAAGCAATGCATTTTGGTAGGTTAAGTGGCAGCCTTTCCACAGAGGGAGGAAACGAGAAATTAATAGCATGTTACAGAAACAGGTTAGACTGACTTTTTCTGTACATTGTTTCTAACAGGTCTCATCTCTAATGCTGTCGAAGCAGCCTCGTGTATGTTTCTTCTACTTGACGACACGATTCGATTGTCTCATCAAGCAGGTTTTTTTATTCGCAAACAACTTGCGATGAGTTTTCAGGCTGATCTCCCAACCATTCCTTCTTTTACAAGTCCCTCACTCAAATTTCTCCACGTTAATTCCATTTCATATGTTTTTATTACAAATTCCTGGATCCTTAGAAGTACAAAGGAGCAGGAGCCGAACAAGTGACGCTCACTCCGAGAGAGATCTGGCTTGATTGTATAATAATAATAAGTACATTTGAAAAACGTATTTTGAAAAATTTAGAAAAATCCTCATCGTAAACAAAAAAAAAGAAAATGCTGGAAAGGGGTTTATGCCACTATCTTATTGCATACAACATATTTTAATTTATTTACATAAAAATATGATATAAATCTTCGAAATATTAATTCATTCGGCATTTCTGCTGGCAAATCTGGTGGCCCTTGTGAAAGGCTCCAGAACCGCTCATAAGAAATTCTGTAAGTCCTCGCGGAAGACTTCTAAATCTCGAACGAAAGGCTCCGGAGGTCCTCACTGAAGGCTCTGAAAGGCCTCTTAGGATCATCTTGAATCGATATTAGTTGACTCTGGAGGCCCTTGCTGGAAGCTCTGAAGGACCTTGTGGAAAGCTTATCAGGCACTCGCTAAAGGCTGCACTGCCTTTCGCGGAAGGTTCCGTAATGTTCCACGTATGGCTATCAAGGATCTCGTGGAAGGCCCTGACGGGACTTGCAGAGGCTTTTCGAATGAATTTCGGGCAGCTCCAGAGACCCTCGCGAATCACTCTAGAAGGCTTTTCGTATTGCTGTGTTGGTCCTTGTTAGAAGATCGAGTGTTCCCGTGGGAGGTTCTAAAGGGCCTCGCAATTGATGTGAGTTCCTGTTGCGAATCCGGGTTGAAGCTGATTTTATTTATTTTTTTTTTGTTGAAAAATCATTCGTAAGGATGATTTCCAAACTTAGATATTTTGGAATTTGTTATCAGAAGTACGTTTGATCTCTATATCAAGTGTACATCCAGAATTCGGAGAATCAACCCATTAGTATCAGGGAAATTACAACGATGAATTATTTTTCAATGTTTTATTCTATGTTCATGAAATTACAATAATTTCAAACAGAAGAAAATGTTATAAATAATTTTTCAGTTATAAATTTATTCATTACTCCTCTTCCTTTCTTCTTACTCTTCATCGATTTCTCCGTTCCGAATTTGAATCGGTAAGAAATTGGTCACTGAATCAGATCAGTAATAATTTAAACTGATTCACAACGCAACCTCAATAAAGGTGTACGGAACATTAACAGAATGTAGTCGTCGTATAAATATTTGGATCCATTCTTTCGAAGTATGGGAGATTAGCGAGTTCGTTTTCACAAAGTCTCCGACGAACGTTCGATAGGGTTATCGCGATCGAATAACCGTCATTGTCACATATTGGGTTATAGACACCAACGATATAAACTCCAATTATGACATTATTTCGAAGTCTAACATAATGCGTTCCCGATAGTTTGCGGATGCGATTGCGATAGCGTATCTGATTACCACCGATAAAAACGTCCTGAAAACGGTTATGGATCCGATGATGCACCGTTGGAGGTTTTACAAATTCTACATGTCCTCCGATCTGTGAACTCAAATCTGTAAGCAGAACGAAAAATTGGATAAGTATGTGACATGAACTGAAAAAAATATATGGTCCTCAGCAGCATAGTCTAAGGCGTCGCAATACATTTGATATAGGTGTCCTCCAGTAACGTCGCGCTTTATTACATAGGCGTGATGACTGCGTGAAAATTCGCTGTAAACAAGAACATAGGTCTGACGCCTATAAAAATAGCGATCAAAGATATGATACGGCGAACGCAGATATGTGAACTGGGGAAATCCGTATAATGCTCTGGCTATGTAATGTATAGTTGCCCCAATTATACGCATTTCGCAGTGTGCACACACGAAAAAGCAGACCCTACCATCAACACTCCATTCCATATCACTCCTAGTTCTCCTGCTACTCCCTTTGCTGCTCACCAACTCACTACATTTCCCTCCCATGACTTTCAATCTCACCTAATCAGGCCTGTACAGAGAGGAGGAATTCCAAGAATCATTCTTAAAGCTACTCAGAAGCTGGAAGTAAATTTGTGCATACCACTTTCATCCTATTCATCATCTCCAACTCCATTTCCACTTTGCTCCTACAACCTTAGCTAAACCTTCTGGTTTTTCCACTGTTCATACAACATTCCTTGCACTATCTCAATATTCCTCTTTCCTCTCTTAATGCACTACTACACTCAAATCCCTTCCAATTTTAAAGGCAATTCAGAGAAAACTCTTTGGATTCTGCGTCTTATAAGCTTTCTGAGAGTTGCTTTTAACTTGTTAAAGGAGAGTGAGCACGTGAAGAGTTCAAAAATGATCTCGCGATCTATGTGATTTGACTTTTATTTCTTCCCAAAACCTTTCCCATGTGACGTAACAAGTAATTTTCAATAGTATTCATACTCGATGTTTCTACGATACGCTTCGTAATTGTTAATACGAGAAGAATGAAAGATGCACTCAAAGTTATCAAGATATCATATTATTATATTTACCAATATAATCAAGAAGAATTAACAAGGAGAAAAATAGGGAGACAGTAGGAAACTTCATATTCTCGACATACAAGCAACTGCATTTTGGAGAATTTCGTATAGAGTAAGATGATCTAATCTTTCAAACGTCCTTGTATCGTATTTGAGTTTATTTTACTAGATCATTTGTATGAAATAAACATGAATCTTACGTCAAGGTAGAAATCAGGAGTTGATATTCAGTATTTTTGAGATTGCCCGTAACCTTGGAAAACATTTCAGTAGGAATATTTGAATCGATGGATTGGATCCAAAATGGAAGGATATTGAAATTCCCCTTTAGTTTGCAAAATCTAACCTCAGAATAATTATTACAGGATACTTCAGTAGTTCCCCTAATAGTGCCGAAATAGTTTATTGTGTATTGACAGCAAAAGGGGATGTCTTGCGCGCCGCGCACGGAGTTGAGCACCGACCGCACAGACCAAATGTTTTCGCCTTAAATGTTTATGAGATTTTCTATTGATGTGTCCGATATTCATTTTCTAAATTTTTATTTATTGATAGCACTTTTAGTCCTTCCCCTGCAAAGCCGTGACAATAGTATATTACGTGCATGAAGGCGGAACTTGTGAATGCAAATGAGCGTGAAGTTGGCTGCACCTATGGTCATGTCTCACGACCGTGAGATGGGTAACCACATGCACAGCAAAATTACAATCCGGCAAGAGCCGCGGCATGTTTCTGGCACACGGGTTTGGCTTTGAGGTTAATAACCACCAGTGAAGGCTTCGCACCTCCAAGATTACCGATGATGAGAAAAATGGATTTAACCGAATATTCTCGATGATGCCGCTGCAGGTAATCTCGGAAGTCTTTGTACCTCTCCTTTTTCTCGGTTTTCTTTCCTTTCATGTTGCAGTCGGCCAGAGCCAAGAATTCAATCACGAAAAGAGCTCAGTCTCGTTTGTCACGAAGCAAGATGTCGGGTCTTGTGTGCTTCATAGGAGCTATGGTCGAGAAATCGTAGTTCCAGCAGATTCTGCACTCCTTGTTCTCAACAATCGACTCTATCTCTCTTGGAGCGTTGAGCAGGGCAGGTTTACGGCCATTGCCATAAGAGCATCAAGAATAGTGGTAAAGCACTCTAAAGGCAACATTGTGTCCGTAAAAATACGCTTTTCCTGCGTGAGTAGGACAAACCGATTGAATATGCCATAGGTGCTCAGGGAATCTGAGTGACACCCTGCATCTACCGCTCAAAATTTCTTGGCGTAATATGCTTTTTCCCTGATTCCTGACCATTGCCAGGAGAGTATCTCTACCGTTGGCGATGCTATGAACAGTACTTAGTAATTCGGTTGTAAAGGCCCTAAAGATCAAGGAATCCGCGTCTTCCTTTATGGCGTGCGATGTATAGGCGTGGAACGTTCAAGTTGGACGTTAAAATCCGTCGAAGCAGGTCTTTGTATCAGCATTAAAGAACCTCCTTTATGGATATTGTACCCTGAATGCGGCTAACAGGCACACCCAGGTAATGGCAGGTCTCTCGAGCTGAGGTGTTAGGTGACTTTATGCTCACGAACATTAGCTCCGCTACAGAGGTATCCATGGGAATCGCGAAGTGCGAGAGATAGTGAGAATAGTGTAATGCAGAACAGGAGAATGCCCATTGCGTCACCCTAGAAGAAACCTCTCTGAAAGGTGACACTGTTGGTAGTCTAACGATGTTTTCCACAAGTCATAGTAAATCTGGTCTTCCAAAGGGGCTTCAATCTATTATTCTATTATTATTATTCTATTATTATATTAGTCTATAAAAGTAGTTGAATCAGAAGCTCTCTGGTGATTTATCTAGGCCATCGACAGACTTCGCTTGTAATTTTCAGCGTCTTTGCACACTCCTGTTGATCAGTAGGTTTTCCGGACAGCCTGCTGTGCCTCTCTTTGATCCTCGTTGTTCCCTAATCTCATTCCACACACGTCCAATTATCCGAACAATACTGTCAATCAGGATTGACGTACAGATCTTATACAGCGTGTTCAGACAAGTTATTGGCCTGTAGTTCTCCGGACTCCAGTGAGTTTTCGACGAGAACAGGAGGATCACTTAAAAGGCGTAGTGGGTCAGCAAGAAATTATTGATTCTCCCTGATCTATACCTCTTTCTTTTTAGGTCTCTTCCTTGCGCCGGATAGTACTTGTATTTTTTCCGCAATGTTCAAGACCAAAATTATAGGAGAAAATTCTTCTTGCCCCCGCGAGAAAGTGTGGGTGAAAATGAGCTGTCCATGTACGAATTGATTTTTAGCCCAAACAAAGAAAACGATCTCGATTTCATTTTTCTCGAATTAGAGCTGATGAAATTCCCAACAAGTCTAATAAATGAAAATTCAAGAGAATATATTTCAGAAATTTCTAAGTCGCCGTTTTACGGAAATTCATCCAATTCATCCGAAAGTACACAATATTTGTGGAGAAACTTGTCTCGAATCATGTCTAGCAGTATCATATTTTTGAAAAACCGGCCAAATCTTCTATAAACAAATTTATCAACAAAAGTAAGATTTCTTGTAAAAATAATATATAGCTACTTGAGATGTGTTAAGGAGCAAAATAATTCCCACTGATTAAAACGAATTAAATAAATAAATTTTTTGTTTTGCCCTTTTTCAACATAAAGATTTTGTTTTGACATTTTTCAACATAAAGGCTTGGTGTCCCCACAGAAATATATAGTCGACGTCTTGCTAGTAGCTCCCTACAGTTGTTTTTCATTATTATTATACATAAGTGTAGAGAACGGGTATCGATATACCTGCAAGTGACCCTGACAAATAATTGCTGGTCGAGATAATGATAATAAATATTCGATTCCGTTAAATTGTGATTAGTAATGGCAGTGACAGTCGTCGAGTGTAGACACAGTTTGTAGTCCCTCAATAAAGTTTTCTCAGTTACTATAAAATAACAGTGTTATAATTACACCACGGATTCCTGAGGGTACCACAATAAGTGATTGTTGTTCAAAAACCCAACATGTAAATGCTTATTTTGGCCACGTTTTAGTGAATAAGCTTTACATATCTCAAATCAAATCGAACAAATTACGCTGAGGCTTTATTTTCATGGAAACACCATATTGTTTCTTGAGAAATGGATTTCGATTTTTGAGCAAGGTCTCTCTATTATGATACTGTATCATGTGAGAGTGAATGTTTGAAACTTTTTAATTATACGTAAAAATCAGTAGAAATTATTAAAAATGTATGAAGAACTCTTCGTTCTATGGTTTTGTTTCAAATAAAATTGGATTTCATGAAAAAAACAATATGGTGTTTCTATTGAATAGCCAAATTTTTTTAACCAAGTATCATATCAAGAGGTATTTTTAACATGTCTAAAATTGAATAAAAAACTATTTTCTTTTACTAAAAATTGACAAAACCATGCATTTGTCAGTCGATGTTCTCTAAGGAAATAACAATTAGTGTCTGAAAGCAAAGGAATGCAAAAAAGATACACGGAGAGAAATGTTTGACAGCTGCTGCATTCATAGTAGTAGGACAGCACAACCAAGTTATGAAAGCAGCAGCAACACCAAGTTTGACAACCCGTCTGTCACATTAAGTTAGTTATCCGTTTTTAAGACAACAGTTGTCCCACACTGTGAACGCAGTGTTTCCTGACAGGGAGAACAATTGTCATAAACAGAAGGCGTATTGCAGTACTTCAGTTTGGCGCAACGGAGTTGCAAAGTTTTCTTAAGATTTCCACTCAAAAACAAACATCTGATGTAGCTATATATATAAATAAAAAAAAATATATATATATCAATTATCTCAAAAATTAAATTTCTGTTGATGTACTTGTTTATAGGAATTGTGAACCTTTTTTCGAATATTTTTATACTGCTAGACATTATTCAGGACAGGTTTACCCACTATTATTGTTTACTTTCGCATGAATGAGATGAATTCCCACAAAATGCCAAATTCAGACATTTTTATTTTTTGAATTTTCATTGAGAAATAAAAATGTCAACAATTTTGTTGAATGCATGCCTTTGTGACTTTGTTGAAAATTCTATAAGTATCGATTCGACAAAAAATTGATCAAAATCGGTTGAGTTGTTTGGACCAAAAGGTTATTTCTCCACGGAAACCTCATTTGGCCCCACTGCGCGGCACGGCGCGGCGCGGCCGGGCAGCTATCTCCACTCCTTGAGTCATGCCGTAAGTAGTGGAAATTATCGTGAAAGTCTAAACTTTTCTATTGAAAAGGCTTTTAAATCCTTAACTTGAAGCGGATTTAGACGTTTCGAAATAGGGATCCAAGTTAACTGATTTTCTAACAAACATAGGAAGCAATATTTCAATTTTTATGCAGGTAACTTGAGGTTTTGAGGTTGATTCGTTTGGCGACGTTACTGTAACGAGATATTTCTTGCGAAAAAATAACGTGGTTATCATGGACTAACCGTCATAATTTTAAGTAATCGATGATTTTTCAATACTGGTCAAGAATTTTGCGCCACCATTGGTTCGAATGGATCTAGAGCTTAGGCAAAGCGTGCCTATTGGTAAATTTTCCACTAGGAATTAGCTGAATCGACCATGGTTTACAAGCATCTCAATCAAATTATGCCGCTATTTATATTTTTGACTATAAAATCACATTCTTATCCTGAACATTTCTTCCCTCAATAACTGAATGCAAAGAAATAATGTATCAGATCCATCCCCTGCTAACCGTGTCGATTCATTACAAGCTCTTCTTTAAAGCTCAATATCTATGTGATACTTGCTTACTTGCTCAAATTTTGTAGGGAATTTTCGAAAACTAGAGTTTGCAATTTACAAGATCAAGCAGTATACAAACCATCTTTGGTAGCAAATTTTCAATCTTCTGAATGGAAAACCCAATATCTCGGTTTGCGTGACCGTAAGTTGTTGCAAACAAAATATCGGGGTTGTAGGAATCACTTGACGAAAACGAGTATTACAAACATTAAGCATATTATGCCTTATAAAAGTATTACAGGTGTACAGGTATTGCAGGTACGCATATATAGATGGTTGCGCTATAGGCGTGAAGTATAGATCGATGATAACTGGTAGTAACTCAAAGAGATTTAACATAGATGAGGCGACTGTCAGATGCAGGAACAATTTGAATATTGTGTGTTTTCAGCGTGGTTTATTGCTTGCAATCATGTCCAATTGATTAGGCATTAATTTTTGACATAAACATCTCTCTTTGGGTGGTTTTCTGGATCGATGTGTGTTGCATCTTGTCAATCTCAAAGATGATTATATGAATGCAGCTAAATAAGGTCAAGTCGATTTAAATCAAGGCACAGCGCACTCCGTGACCACCGATCTTTGTCTCTGGTGGGAATCACCGTCTTCTTCTCATCAAGTCCACATCAAATATGAACGACTTGCGAGAAAACCTTTCTTAAATGTTATCACAAATTTATACCATGATTGGATGCAAATGTCAAACTTGAATGCATCGTATGTATCCCTTTTCTCGTAATATGCGATTTTATATTGAGACTTTAATTGCTCCATGACTTTTGTGTATGTGGTATGCGCATGGCTCCGAGCAATCATTCTGTGCAAAGAAGTCAATTTCACGTTTTCCAACTGTGTATTTGACATGCTCCTTTTGTGAGTCATATTCTTAGATGGTCTACATCCATTTTCAAATGTACATCCTTTCAAATTTTGAATCATCAATGATCATGCAATCAATTCAAGTTTATACGTGTCTCATGTTGAGGCTGGCTCTATTTTAAATTTGAAATATATTCGAATCATTCATAGTAATTATTTAGTGCCTACTCGTTTCTCTCTCTTTAACAGGTTGTTCTTCTATTAAGTTCTGTGTGCCTAAATCAATTTCATGATTTTCCTTTTCACTCCTCCTCGATATGATAATTAATTAATAATTCGTAACTTATAAAGTGATAGTCTTCTTGAAATGTACATTTCATATGCAAAAAAGAGTTTTTTTCTACAACAAGGTGACCAATAAATAGAAAAAGGGTGAAACGCTTCTGTCCATAACTTTCAAGATGGAAACCGTTAACTTGATAAACAAATATAAGTGGGAAAATCCAAAGACACATCAATTGAATAAATTTCAAATTAGATGATACTAAAAGTGACAGAGAGAATTTAGTTTTAGTTCAGGAAAAATTAGTTAAACACGATGGCTTAGTAGGCGAGATGAAGCAGAAAATGGCGACAATGTCATGTATCCTTGAAAAGAATGATCAAGCATTCAATAACACCTTTGATGCGTTACGAGATGAGTTTATCCAAGCTAGATGATGTCGGAAGAAAGCTCCAGATTCAGAATAATAACTTGAAGTAGATTCAAGACTGCACTGAGAGAGAAAAGAGGTACATATAGTACCATAGAGTTTAGCCTCTCGCCCATTCTGACAATCAGTGGCCGTTTCTCGTGAAGTGGCAGCCGTTGCCCCATGAGGAATGTAAACTTAGCCGAAACCGTGCAGTAGCAGCGCCAACTGTATGCGTACTGCGTAGTACTGCGGCTGTCCGAAGCGAAAGAGGCAGTGGGTGCCCCACGCAAGACGGCTATTGCCCCGTGCGAGACCACTATGGCCCCGCTATAGTTCACAACTACTCCCAACTCTGTTGTAGTGCTTCTGAGGTATGAGAGGAATTTGAAAGAAGGGGTTGTTTTAAAAATGAAGGGGAACCTCATGTGAGATGATGAATTTCATAAATACAGGAGTGCAAGAGGGTACAGAGTATTTTTTGCAAATGTTTAAATTCAGTATTTTTCAAGGAACGGGAGGTACTCCGTTCCTTCAGCCTGTCACTTGACAGATCCACTTTTTTCCGCTAGCTAATGAACATTCAAAATCCTTCATAATTGACAATACAACAAAGCATGAATCGCAAGAATTGGACTATTTTCACTTCTATTCAAAAACGATAATAGCAAATATCAATAATCGTGAGAATAGACCGATTGTTCCGATTCAAACTTTGTTGTAAAATTATTAACAATAACATATCAAATGTGTAAAAGTGGGTTGAAAATTTTGCGAAACACAAGAAGCTACATTTACGTGAAATATCGACGCCTTCTTATTATACTGTCCCTTCTCAGAACAGCATAAACATATGCACGTATCCTCTAACCCTACATTCACAGTCAAGTATGTTGGCGAGTTAGAAACAGAGTGTCATATTTCTGATACGCAAGATTAGAGATGCGGAACTGCGTGTTCATTCATTATAGTAATTTAGTATAGTATATGAACGCGCAGTTGCGAGATACGCGAGTATGATTCTGAGGTAACGACATACGCGTCTCTGATCTTGCGTATCAGAAATATGACACTCTGTTTTTAACGCGCCAACATGCGTGCCTGTATATGTAGCGTTAGAAGATACGTGAATATGTTTATGCTGTTCCGAAAAGTTACAGTATGATCAGGAGGCGTCGATATATAGGTCATCAAAGATGCTCGTGAAAATGCTAACCTGTGTCATGTATCTCCCTCTGGGCTAAAAGTATAAAAAGGAACAATATATTCACAAAAAATGAAGAATCGACCATTATTTGATAACATCCATGCCCATGATTCAGAGAGCGGTGTGTTCCCGAAAAAAATGGGGTTTTCAAATTTGAAAACAATTGTCTGGAAGAGTTGTAGGATTACACATAACAGCAGTGTTTTCAAATCTTTTAAATTCCTTGGTCTGAAGTACGTCAACGAATTTCACAAATTACAATTTTTTTAATATACAACACTCGGACAAATAACACCAAAAAGAAGCACAACATCGCTTGGATTAAGCATACTCACAACTATTTTGACGCAAGATAGTTATTGATTTTTACATCTTCTCGGCCGATAAGCGCCTTTCATGTATTTGTATTTGAACTAGAACTGTTCCTAAATACAATGACACTTTAAAGAAGCAGAGGGTACCAGAACATCGGTGAATTCTAGGCGTCTGTGGTGAGATTCACTTGTGGTCAGCTACACTGACGAGTCCTCACAAGTGAATCTAGGACGAAACGCCTGTGTCACAATGGCCATTATAGTCCGTCAGCCCGCTGCCAAAAAGTGTACTGATATGATAAAGTATGCCCATGAGGCAGTCAGTATTCGCGGACATGGTGATTAATATAAAACCAAAATCAGTGCGTCCCCATGGAACTTATGTGAAAAAAATCAATTTCTTGTCGAAAAAAATTAATATCCTTTGTAAAACGATAGTATAACGTATGCCGATCA
>WSXT02175089.1:4415-22107 GCA_011762715.2 Neuroterus valhalla | reverse complement strand
GTCGTCCCGAAATTCGGGACGACTAGCCGAACGTGCGAAATTGCTAGTCGTCCCGAAATTCGGGACGACGAGACACTCCGTTACTATTTACTTTTATTATGATAAATATTTTCACGTTATCATTGTTTATGATTATCATAATCAATTCTATTCTATTTACTTCTTATTTCTAAAAATGAATTATCTTTTAAATTTGCTCCAATTCCTCCTTCTGAATTCATTGAGTCCGTTCTTGAATTCGTTCGAGTTCTGATTTTCCCTAAATTCTGTAAAATCCAATGAAATTCAGGTAGTTTTCTTCAATTTGCTAGAATTTGATTCTAATCTAGTTCTTCAGAAATTCCAATGAATTGAATAGAATTTGAGTATAGTTCTTTGCCCTAAATATAGTTCAATTCCTAACGGAGAAAACTGATGTTTTCTGTGTCATGTATCGTGTGAACGGTCAGTTCTTGAGCTGTAAACGTTTTTCAGATTTTGCCATCCGTTAGGAAACAAAGAAAAATAACCCCTGTTTCCCATTAAAGAGTCAATATTTATCTCAGTATAGTGTTTCTGAAAAAACTTCTCCATTTTACGTCTTTCCCAGCTTAAAAGTACCTCGAAACCATGTATCACTTGTTGCCGAAAAAATATCTGCATTCATTTATAGATTGATATGTAATTTTTCAAAGAAAAACTTTAACTCATAGAAAAACTCAAAAAACCGACACGTAGGCAAAAAATTGAGTTTGGATTCGAATTCAGCACGAAACACTATTTCGGAAATGATACCTCCTATTTTAGGGACACATAGGTCGTATTTTGTATAACAGTCCTATTATTAATTGTCGATTAAAAATCGATATTTCAATTCTGAAAAATGATCAAAAGAAGTTTCAGGAAAATTCCTGTTACCGTCATTCACCGATATCTTAACTCTTCACATGCTAAGTCACAAAACTTGTACAATTTGTGTGAATACAGCATGGATTTGAAAATTTGAGTGATTCAGATGTCGGTTTATAATGTTGGTAATAGTAATTTGAAATTAAAAGGGAATTAAGAAACTTCGTTTGTGTACAAGATTTTGTTCAAATAAAAAAAAAATCTCAACATTTTTTTTTCGAAATTTTGAACAAAATGTTATATACAAGCGTAGTTTATTTTTTCTCAGTCAACTCCCAAAACTGCAACTCGATATCTTATTCAGTGCGGACGTGAGCTGATCCAAAAAAAATGTCGATAAGGCAGGAACCGGGTAAGTATTACATGGCCTTAAAATAGGATGAGAAGGTAAAACTCAATCAATGGTTTTCTCTTATTATAAATAAACTTGAATCTGAAGTTACAGCATTGATTTATGTTTCCTTTGGAAATAAGAGAAGCATTTCAATACAATGCTGAATGAACGTTAAACACTAATTATATAGATTCAAGTATAAATTAATTATAATTATCTGTGTCATCATTGACACGAGTCGAGCTTTCTTTGGCATTGAAATTATTTTCAGTGTCAATGCGAAAATGACCTCGAAAGGCACTTATGATATAAATCGGATCTATATGCGACTTCAGATATGGAAGTTTGAGACATTGCTATAACCCGTGTAATTTGAAGCTCTTAAATTATTTCGAATCAAAACGATACGTTCAATGTCACGCATATGTTGACTTTCAGTTGGCATCTCTTATCGATTGACTTGCACTGCACAATTGTAGGTATGTACTTGCACTTGCGTGCATGACCTCCATTTCGGTAATTAGGAATTATTACACGGGAGTCTTTAATCATTCGGTCATAAGTCGTGCATTTGGAAACAATGTTTCAAATAATGAGAAAAATTACTGTTCTCATATAATTTGCATGAAAAACTGTGTATTTTTAATGTTGCCTCAAATTCTAAATTCTAATGTGTAAAGTGCAGGAGAAACTTTAAGAGAAAGGAATTTTCTTTTTTGTAAATTATAGGCATGTAATGCCTTTCAGATTTTTGGTCCAATCTCAAACATTATATTTCGAAGAATTTGATGCGACTACTGTGGAAAATTTTGCTGTCAAAAATTATTCAATTGTAGTTATCTGAATTTCATCATGAACTTTACTGTTACTTCATAAGACTCCAGAAAAAGAATCATAAGCACCTTCCTTTGCGTTTAGATTTGTTGAAAAACATTTTGCAATATGTAATGTATGAAATGTAACTTCGTCAGCCTCAACAGTCAGGAAGACATTTATGATTTTTCTTATAACTTCAGTAAAGTGACTGATAAGTCATCCAAAATGCAGATACTTCAATTGAATTTGGGACAGCAGAATTGTGCAAGAGTTATACAATACAATTGATGAGAATTCCATCATAGTCACATAACTCACTTGAGTAGCTTCCTATGTATTGTGAAATATGATAACCGGAAGGACGGTGTTAAATTAGGTTACTGAAGTATTATTAAATTTGCACACTAAGAACTACATGATGAACAAAAATAAATTATTTAAAAAAACATAAATGGCATATCTGTATTTATTTCTTCGAACTTGATTGTATATTAAAATTTTTCAAATTCAGTTTTCTGTAGCTCGTCTGATTTGTAATTTAGAAAAAAAAGTCTGCTAAATTGAATAAGATGTGAAAAACACATGAAGAAATAAAATTAAAAAACTCTTCTATATTGTAGCACAAACTTGGCAAAAATTCTTTCCATTCCATCTAATTTAAAATTTATGATTATCTGAATTAAATTTGAATAAAAATCATTTCTGAATACATTCCAAGGAAGTTGCGAGGATTCAAAATGAATAAAAAACAGATTTAAGTAAATTCACAAAATTCATATGAATTTGATGGAATAACTTTAACTGGACTTTGACTTGTTCCTTTTTCGGGAAAAAATGGTTAAGTATTAAAATTAAATAGTTTCTAGAGGTAACGCAAGCTAAAATTTTGTTTTTAATAGATAATTTTAATTTATTCCTTCAAAATGGATGGAATAGTATTTCATATGCTGAAAATGTATTACCTTAATAGGCAGCAGTTAGGCAGTAAGTGTAATTATTTTTAAGAAAGAAAATATTTATTCGAAAATGGCTAATCAATTTTTTCATTCCCTTTTTTTCTCAATGGCAATTTGACATAACTTCCTATGAACATATGTTCGGTCACCTTCAAGCAATTGAATGGATAATTTCACATAATAAATACTAATATATTAAAGCTTCAATTTTCATTTTATGTTCAACGGTAAATGAAAAGATGTAGGCCAGTGTTGAATTCAATCATGGAGAATTATTTCTCTAATTTCGTTACGCGACCTCCTGACATTACAAAATAAAATTTTCCTTCTAAACTGATTATTTTTATGATAAAAGTAATCCGTCAGGTTATTCTGCGATTTTGTTTTTAGAAATCCTTTCTTTTCTATGAAAAATTGAGCACCGTGATATATATCATATATAGCTATATATGTTTATCTTTTTTTTCTAATTCTATTTTAAAATTCTATCTACAATCACTATCTTATCAGTCATTCCTTGAAGTCGACAAGGAATTTTTCTCAGAACTCGGAAGCCAAATTTTTGTTTCTTCTATTTTGAATATCACTGCTATAATAATTAAATTCTATAATTTCTTTCTAAATTGAAGGAAAATAATTTTCAAGTGTCTTCACGTATTCATAAAAAAGCGTTCTTCGTCACCGCTCTTATTCCATCAACCACTTAACTGCAAAAATTTAAGTTTGTAGAAGTTTGTGAAAGCATGGTTTGTAAAAAAAAGATTATCAGTTTTAGTTGTAAAACTCATTGCTATTTAGTATCACAGCATTTATGAATTTCTTCATTCATCTGTTTTGAAAAGATTGTGTTGTCTCGAAAATCATGTAGAATACGCTTGCAGTTGTTGTGTTGTGATTTTAGTTCTATGAAACCTCTGCAAATCATCCAGTTACAAAAATATTATTCGGAAATTCAAGTAACAATTAGATAAAGATATTAGATGGATGTCAATATTGTTTGAAGGGAATGCAGGAATTAGATGCATTTCTCATATGAAACAAAAATAGAAGATTAACGTAGCTGGCTTTATTGGTGGGAAAGTCATTGAGAAAACAAATGGAAATCAATGAATGGAATTTCATTCAAGTTTTCCGCGTTGATTGATAAAACATAGAGAAATGCGAGTGGTGGTCTGCTGGATGATGAGGGCTCTCTTCATTTGTGGCGGGTTTCATCATCTAAAGGTCAAAGGTGAAAAAGCGGCTACGAAGGATGCCCCAATATTGGCTCTAGCACCCCATTCTTCCTTCTTCGATGCACTTCCCGTCGTTTATCTCGGTGGACCAAGTATCGTCGCTAAAGCAGAGACTTCAAACATTCCATTTTTTGGAAGTACGTTTGTCTTTTTCTTAAATTAGATTAATAATCTTTGCTATTTTAAGTTTAGGGTCTTCAATGGAAAGACACTAATCAGAAATTTGTAAAAAAATTCCAAGATTAATTTATTTTGTTAGATATAATACATTTGATCGGTAATATCTACATATATTTTCTTAAAATAATAAAGTTTCTTTGACTTCGTAAATAGCATAATTTCTTACAATAATTCGATAATATGGCGAAGAGAAGAATTCCTTTATAATACCTTTCTTAAATGAAGGAGAAAAGCTAATATGCAGCACAGAAATATAAGATATTACTATTTATAAAAATTAAAGCAATGAGTATTACACTTTGTTCGTAATAAGATTGAACTCAATTCAGTAGATCATTAAATAAACTCAATGATGCCGATTTTTTATTGGCACTTTTATAATTAGAAATTCAGCCTCCTAAAATAAAAGTTTCGATTCAAAAAATCTTATCCTTTACAAAATAATAATAAACTGTTTTTGAGATCAAATATTTCAAGCAAATACTATTTGTCATTTCAATGTTATAAACTAGCAGATTTTTTTATACATTGTTATAACGATGAGTATTCCCAATTCAAGTTAAGAGGTGCTTTCTTAATGCACCGAGGAAATATAACGAATTCTGAAATGGACAATACACAAAAGCAATAGACCGGAGGCACATTTCTGCATCTTAAAAATGAAACACTTGATTTCTATTTTGATAATTCACTTGTTTGTCCTTATTTTTTCGACACGCTTTCTAGTTAAAAACAAATTTGACCACTATGTCATTCAGAGTGGCTTCTGGATATGACAGTGAATTTTCTCAATTCTTAGTTTTAGTAGAACTTATCCTATACATTGAAATGTTACTTTATATCATACGAAATAATAATTATGCAATTAAGTGAGTTTTTTAATTCTCTGGAATGGTAACATTGAATAAACAGTTTTTAGTTGAAAGTCTAAATAATAAAATAATGTAACTGAAAACGTATAAAATTGAATAATTTTAGATTGGACATTTTTTAATTGGATTATTTCAATGTTTTCATCTATGTATTATCATTTTTAATTACTAAAATTAAGATGTTTACCTTGTTTTTCGGCTGTTGGGTATTCTTAATAATGAAGAAAAAAATTTAAAATATTGAGTAGAAAAGTTTCCACTTTCAGTTGTAAATTAACTCGATTTTCAAATATCCAATTCAAATACATTACTTTCATATCCTAAGACCACAAAAAAAAAACATTCTTATGATTTGGAATTGTAGCTCTCAATGTTTTTTATTTAGAAATTATCTTATTCTCGAGGCTTCGAATTAGTGAAATATTGACCTTTTGAGTTTGAAATCGTTCAATTTTCGAGACGATTTTTCGGAGTCTTGACTGGCCACCCTGAATTAATTGAAATTCAATAACAGAAAACTTCCATACAATATCTCTAAATCTGGATGTTTTAGCAAATTAAATTACCTTTTTTAGGATCAGTTCGGAAATATGTTTCGTTATTTCATAAGAGGACCTTTGTTCTGTCACAAATATAGAACCTCCAATTATCTCCAAAAATACCTCACGATTGAGTCTTTTACCTAATTAATCCGACCGATTTGAACGCACGACACACAGATCATTGCCCTGTGATCTAAACATACAGGTTTTGCGCACGACTGGCACTGCAAAGCAGTCTTCTTATCCTTCTTCCTCGGACACAGACCGCATCTTTTCTTGCTCCCCCCAGGAAGTAATTGAGGTGCTGGTGTCTCTTCCTCTCCAACCATATTATTAATAATCAACTTGAGATCTTTCCTCAGCGTCGGAATCTTCTGTCTTTCCACCATATACGGTTTTACCAAAGCCAAAGCTAGTTCCTTTAAAAACGACCTTCTTGTATTCGTCCTATCAAGTTTCCATTCCAGATTCATCATCGAGTAAATAATCATGGCATTGATCGCACTCTGATCCAACATCCCATAAAAAACCCTCAAGGGCCATCTTCTAGTTTTCCTCGCCGTTGTATAATTCCGACAGAGCTGCACAAAATTTCGTACGTTATCTTTGGTCTTTTCGTAAAAATTTAAAATCTTTGGTTTTCGAGTTTCCTCATCATTCGAATCATCCTTGTGTAAAGTAGAAATGAGAATCATAGCTTTGTTCGCTTCAGGGACGTAGGACACCAAAGTTTTCTCGTTATCAAAGGCGTAACAAGAAGTGCCAACTTCTCTACCCTTTGCACTCATGAAGCTCGTCGGGTACTCTAGTTTATTCCTCTTTAGTGGTCCGACCATCGTCAGTTTATAGTCAGAAAGTAGTGTATCTGCTAAGGAATAAGAAGTGAACCACTTATCCATTGTGACATTTCTGTTGGTCCCTCGAATCGACTCTGCCAAAAGTTTCACATAATAAGATCTGCTATTCTCTTCTGTTGTCTCTGGTAAATTTCCCAAATAAGGTACGGCGTGCAGCATATAATTCGTTCTCGTATCGCAGAGAACAAGAATATTTATACCACATTTATCAGGATGATTCTGCTTATAGGCCCTGAAGGGACATCTTCCTCGGAACCCGAGAAGATTGCTTCCAATCGCACAGAATTCAGAGGGGCTGTAATAATTCCTACAATTCGTAACGTACATATCCCAAATCTCTCGGATCGCAGCAAACGAGTCGGCAGTTTTTCTAAGCGGCCTCGTCAATTTGTCATCGAAACGGACGCAGGAAGTTAGGAATCGGAACCTCGAAAGTGTCATAGTCGCGTGGAAAATTGGAGGACCGTACATGTCTGACCAAAGTTCTTCGACGCTAACGTGACTCTCTTTCATCACTCCCGACATGTAAAGAAGGCCAATGAAGGCCAGAATCTCGGCATTGGTAGTTGTCGCGATGTACCTAGCGCGCTCTTTATATTTTGTAGCCTTCTCTTGGATTTCTCGGTTCGTGTGCAAGACTATCTTCTCGATAATCTCGTCTGGGATAATACACTTCCAGGAGTCGAGGATAGACATGCAAACGTGAGGCTGGACGTTGACGATCGGTGATCGGTAGTAACGACCATCGGGGGTGTAATTATAAGAAACAGAGGTGGCGTCGAACCAGTGAAAATCGGATAATTGATTTCTGGAGGTAGTGTTGGTACGCTGGGTATTAAGGGGTTCTTTCTCTTCTTTATTATCTTCTATGTCACTCTCGTTGTCGGAAACTTCGAGAACACGGTCTTCATCACTGCACTCGCTGTCCGAGACGACGATCCTTTCATTTTGTGTGAAAACATCAGTACCGAGGTTGGAGATAAGGCTGGGTACGGACTGAGTTATAGTCGGATTCATTGTGATGATCAAATTCTAATAGAAGGTAAATAAAGAAATAAATACGTCAGTTAGGAAACTAAATATCTAGTATAAAGTTTCTACATATAAAATATAGTTCTTATCCAAATACTACTGTTTTATGCAATGAGTCTCGAGTGTTTCTTTGGTAAAATGTTGAGGGATCCAGTCAAGATTATTGAAGAATTGAATTTCAGAGCTATTTCCTCCAAAAACATTGAGCTTCATTTTCACATGTGAAGGAAAAATATAGAAAGTGTTTTTCTGCATACAGAAAGGAGTCAGGAAAAATTAAAATCGATTCTCTTTATTAATTTTTCATTATTTTATTCGTTATTCGTGAAAAATAATTATACGAATAACAAACAATTTGAAACTGATATTACTAATAGGCGAATACGATTTGAATGCGAAAATCATTCACATAATTTTTTGGTTCAAAAACGTCTGATTTCCGGAAACTTATTTCTAGTTACGATCTTATTACAATATATCATCGTGAGTTTAATTAATTCTACAGGTTGGTATCCATATTTTCCTTTCAATTTGTGAAGGCTGAACATAAAACTGCCTTAATATATTCAGTGTAAGAGCACAATGAGTAAGTTATGTTATTATGTTGATAACACTCAATTCAGAATGATTACAGCCTTGTTAATGCTATGAGCGTGAACTTATTTATAAATTAATCTTTTTGTAATATTTTAAATGAGAATAGTACCTTCAATTTATTCAGAGTCAGAGATTAAGTCCTCAGAAACTTCCCATCTTTTCCATTGTTGTCATTGGATATAAAACATATACGAAAGTTCTTTAGGTGGTGATTGATGTGAGTTTTATTTCGGAGTATGTATTTGATGGAAATTCAAAGTGTTTGTAAACTCCGAAAACTATCAGTCGTTTCACTTGATCAACTTCCATGTTCCATCACGTTCTTTTGGGCTTTCTACATGATTGAAACTTTTGAGAGAATATAATCATTATATTTATCTGCTGTTGATGAGGTATTCTAAGATTAATGTTGACTTATGCTTCCAATGATTTTGAGGTTTATGAAAAGAGTCCAGAGGCAAAACACTCCATTGTCCATTCCACATTGTTTTGATTTTTTTAGGTTAGGAAAATGAATGTTCAAGATCTTTAAGATTTAAAACTTCGTCTGCTAGCAGTTTCTCTTTGCGCGCGAATTTTTAAAGTCTTCAAATTTCAATAATATTTTGTGATAGCTATTTCATGCAAATGATACAAAAATGGATTGCAATTAGCCAATCAACTTTTTTTGGAACATTTTCCAAAAGTTGAATACTTCAATTCGTCAATTGAAATTGCATTTTTCAATGATATTTCAATATCTTAACTCAATATTTTGAGCAGTTTGGTATGCAAAGTCACATTCCATTTCATAGGATTAACACATTTCTTCATTCACAGGAAATGTATATTTAGGTGCTTAAATTATATACATTATTTTTCACATGAGTGTGGAAATGTAGATGAGCATTTTTATTGCCGAAAATAAAACTTCAATGAATTGTGCATATATGGTGAATGTGATCTTTGATTTGTAAGAACTAACTCTGGATGTGCAAAATAATTAACATTTAGTACTCTTAAGAATGGCTATTAAAAAATAACACACGGTGCAGGTTAATCTTATTTGTATAGATACATATGTATAAAAAATGAATTTATGTACATATATAATGTGGGGTTTATAACAAATATTTGAAAAAAAGCGATAGTTAATTTTCACTAACATTACGAGCAAAAGAACAATAATTTTAAGAACATTAATTAGAAAAAACAATAAAATTTTACTATTGGTCATTCTTTTTCTAATGATGTAATCGTGAAACCTTTAATCACCTTCAATTTTTATGATGCTTTTTTTCTCTGCATTCTTGATGCGAATGTCTTCAATACAACTTTTTTGTAGCCTTTAAGAAATTTTCAAAAATTATCCATTTCTCAAATGAGTCGATCAATTTTTCGTATCATAAATAACATATTTAAAAAATGCTTGAATATCTCAACGTATACTATAGCCACATGGAAATTTATTTATTTTTTAAACGATTGTTCTATGGGATCTGGTCCCAAGTGCCAAGTTGTATGAAACAGTCTAAAACCGTTTTTTTCAACGTCTTGTGTAAATATCTAGAAAATCTTCTTTGAAAAATATTTATTTAACGAAAAAAAAAGAATTATTTGCTAATCAGATTCCATTCAGCAAAGATAACTTGAGATCAGAAAATTCTGAACACTTAAAAAATGTGTCGCAGGCAGATTTTTTTTGGTGGGCAGATTCTCTGTCATCAATTCTGATTGCATAGTTATGAGACGAAAAAAAGATTGATTAAACTCGAAGGTCTGGTGTAAGATTCATGTGATTCAAAAAGAGATGACAAATAGAAAAATGTTAACTTTTAACCAAATGCATAAATTTTGAGCAATATCGTTTGAAACGCAGCAAAGTAGTGCCCTGGTTATGTTTTCTGGGCCGCTGGACATACCAAGCAGGGGGTATGAAAATTGTGGTACGTGGAAAACAAGCATCCAGAGCGGAAGCGCCAATTTTGGTGGTCGCACCACATTCCACCTTTATAGACGGTGGTATCGTCTACGTCACTGGATTCCCTTCAATCATCGTAAGACGGGAATCAGGATTGAATCCTTTCATCGGAAGTATGTTTTACAGATTTTTGTTTCGTTTTACTCAAAATATTTCTTCTTTTTTTATTTATTCTCCTATTTCATTTTGACGACGATCGACACCTGTATTCAAAGACTTCAAAAAAATGATTATCATTACTTTGAGCCATAATACAAATAATTTTTTTTTTTAATCCTTCATCGCTCTATTATCAATATTGTAGTTATGAAATTCACCAAGGAAAAGATGTTTCAACTTCGCGAATGAAAGTTAATTTCGTTCACCATGTATGTACAAAATCAGATTACGAGGAAATCTATAATTGAGCAAGAAAGCGAAGCTGAAAAATGAATAAATTACACTTATGTGCAACTTTGCACGACACACGTGAAAAAAACTTCTAATATACAAAAATCGATAATAAAGAAAAATGTCAGATATAAACTTGCAGGTTTTCAGCAATAATTTTTTTATCGTGTATGTCATGTTTTTACATGTATGCTTTAAAAGTAGAATGAAAAATGGAAATTTGTATTAAAATTTATTTGAATATCAATTTTCGAATCCACAATTTGAAGAAATAAATTTTATAAATTAAATTATTATTAAATTTTATCAAATTCCATCTGGTACTTTTTGACAGAACTCATCAATTATACACAACCAGTCTACGTTTGGCGGGATGATCCAAATTCAAGGCAAAATACGATTAAGGAAATAATCGAGAGAGCAACTTCGAAAGAAGATTGGCCACAGGTACAAAAGAAAAAACATAAAAAACAATCATAAGATAGCAATATTACTAATAAGCTGCATTTGTAGCTTTAATGTATTCAAAAGATCATTTTCGAATAAATGAAATATATTTCTTGCAGGTTATGATATTTCCTGAAGGCACTTGTACAAATCGCTCCTGTTTGATTACATTCAAGTCCGGAGCCTTTTATCCTGGAGTGCCGGTACAGCCAGTTTGCATAAGGTATCCCAATAAGCTGGATACGGTGACGTGGACTTGGGAAGGTCCCGGAGCGTGAGTACGAATCCTTAAACAATAAAAAGTATTCAAATGTATTTGAATAGATGAAGATTCAAATAACATGATACAAAAAAAGTGAATGGCAGGAAACACAATTTTCGATTGTAATAGAGGAAAAAATGAATATTTTTTAAATAGCTACCTGTATACAATTATTACCGTAATCGGGACTCTTGAATGATTTATAAACGTGCTTAAATTTAGAGTGTTAATAATATTTTTATAATCTGAATACTTTGGAATGCCAATAGACGGAAATTCCTAAAATTTAGAGAGGTGAGAAATTTTTCTAGGAGTTTCAAAATTCAGCACGCACATGAAACATAAAAATGTCCAATTTCGGTAAAGAGATGAATAATTGTTTTACCTTTCATTTCCTTTGTCCTATCCCATATTGAAGGTTCTATTTTATTATATTGCAATACTTTTCTCTTCTGTAGATTGAAATTATTGTGGCTGACACTTACTCAGCTAAACAGCAGTTGCGAGATCGAATTTCTGCCAGTTTACAAACCCAGTGAAGCCGAAAAGACCGATCCGAAACTCTATGCAAACAATGTTCGTCGACTTATGGCAGAGTGAGTATCAATTTCCTGCAAAAATGTACTAATTATACGTATTTCTTGATTTCATTCAAACCAAATAGATGTTTTCCTGGAAATTTGTATCTTTTGAACTTGAGATATAAAGAAGATGGTTTACCTGAAATTTCCCAAAAATTTTATTCCATTCTATCATTTTTTATCAGTAGGCACTTTTTGAATTTTCCAGAGCTTTACAAATTCCCGTGTCAGACTATACGTATGATGACTGCAGAATAATTAGCAAAGCTCATCAACTTCATATTCCGCATGCCTCCAACATAGTCGAGGCCCACAAACTACGCTACAAAGTCGGGTTGGTATAAAATCAAAATAATCAACTATATAGATAAACTGAATTTTCTTTAAAGGATGTTCCTTTTTCTGCATTCTTTGATTGTTGATTACATTCAACAAAGAGACGAGCACTTATATTTTATTCATACTAGAATATTCTTTCAGTGTTCTCTTATGGAGATAAAATAAAATTACAAACTATTTTTGTGTTATATTTCAGCCTACTGAAGGCAAAAACAGAAGAGGAATTGGTGCAGATCAAAACTGGAAGGCTTCCCTCAGAAGTCGACTTGCACGAATTTGCCAGATTACTCAGACTCGATGATAAGGAAATTTCGACGCAGCATCTTTTCAAGATTCACGATAGGGTGAATGAAAGTTTTCGTTTTATTATTTTGTTTGTGTGTTTATAAAGAAGCAATCATTTATAAGGCTGATGATAATTAATATTTTCCAGCTTGGATTAGGAAAGGTGGACTTTGAAGAGTACGTATTCACTGTAGTAGCTGTAGCTAATGCAAATACAGAATTGGATATGCTAAATACTGCATTCGAAGTAAGTGTAAAAACAAATATTTCAGGTCAAATATTTATTAATTTAAGTTTAATAATTTTACAATTTACTAACGAATTACATATTCTAGGTTTGCAGTTCTAATGCAATGAAATACTTAAACGCCGTGGAACTTAGGAAAGCTTTGAAGCTTGCAATTCAAATTCCACCTGAAGAGTCAGACAGGATTTTTTTTCAAGCTAAAAGGGAAGAAAATAGTGACGTAGTCCATTTAGGTAATTGTTCTTCCCATTAAATTAAAGCTAATATTAATATATAAAACTCTAGGGGAGTTGAATATAAACGGTGAAAATTACTTTAGGAAATGTAAGATGTGAGAAATATTCAAGAGGTACAAACTGTAATTTCTCTGTGGGTATAACGCGTATACTGCTGTTATTTGGGAGAAAACTGGTAAATCAGATTCGTATAAGTCACCTGCGCACATTTAACGGTAGGCAATTCAAGGGACTCATCCGAATTAGAGGCAACTTGGGGCAATTTGGGTTCTTCCAAATCACGGCAGTAAAACCCTGATCGCATGGATGATACCGTTTTAAACTGACAGTATTATAAACTCCAGGAAAATTATTGAAGGCATCCAATATTAAACTGTTAAAAATATTTCCCACTATACATCGGACGATTTCAAACTGACGCTTCATAAAATGTACAACAATGGGTTGCAGGCCTCAAATTATTAACAATTTCAAATAAACCTTTGAGAATAAATATTTATAACCAAAACCTTTAAAGAACGATTTGGGAGCAAATAATAGAATATACAAATGAAAGTTCCCATTTTTTAAAAGTGTTTTTGATTGGAATAATTACACTTTACAAACTTTGAATAAAATTGATAGAATTCAATTATTTCATATGCCTTCCACTCACAAGCGTAGAAGACTAGTATTCAAAATTATAGAGTTCAGAAATGATTAATTTGGGAATAAGATGTTCTAAATTGATCGATTTGGAATTTCAAGCATTAAAAAATTTGTTTAATGCAATTGGACAAAATAAAAAATTTGACGCATGCTGATTTAAAGATTTTTTAACTTTGAGAATCTGATTTCAAAAAACGTACTAGTAGAGAGAATAGAATAATTATTATTAGTAGAAAGAGTGCTGAAACTTTTACATTCAGAAAAAGCCTCCGAGAATTAATAATTATGAATGACGAGTTTTTAACTGAAAAAAATTGAATTGTAAAAAATCAGCATTTTGCAATATAGAGCATTTCAATTCTTGAATTTTTCAAATCATGTTGAAAAATTATGAACTTTTGTCATGTATGGAAGATAAATCAATTCAAATAAAAAATTTGAAAAAATTTAGAAATATTCGAAACAAAACTCGAACAATTATTGTAAGTAGGAAGTGATTAAAAATTTTTCCACGAAAAAAAAGTTTCATGAGATGACTTGAGAAACAGAATCATCCCCTAATTAAACCATATCTAAGGCTTTGATGTATAATGCCAAACTTTGATTGCAATAATTCAAAAAATAAGAATTGGATTCGAAAGCCGTTAAAATGAAACAATCATCATTTAAAAGCCAAAAAAATGAAAAATTTTTAAATAAAAGTTCATAATATAAAAATTTTGAACCAACATCACCTAAAATTAAAAAATTTGGTGAGTAAAACATTCAAAATCTTTCAATTTTGAGATTACCTCTTTTAGAATATTTTGAGATCCTATTGAAAAATATACATTTGAAAATTCTGTCTTTTTCAGATTTTCAGCAAAAAAAAAAAAAAAAAATGCAAGAAAAATTTCAAATTTCAAATCAATTACGTATTTGGGTGTTCTCAAATTACGATTAGGGGAAAACTTCCTACAGTAGATAGCTTCGTACAATGGATATTTATAAATATAAGCAAAATGCATAAAGTAAACCTAATTTATAGATTTTGTATGGTTACTAATGACAAAAATTCATCTCAAAGCGGAATTTCATGCTCTTATCGAATAAAATAGCGAAAATAAACAAAAATGTACAAAAATATAGTTTCCAGACAGATGAACTAACCTTATCGTGTACGTCAATAATTATTTCAAAGTAGATAAAATTTCCCAGAGAAATTTCGTTTATTAATATACATTCCTTGGTCTTTGAACTGCAGTACTTTCAACCATAGAATCATATAATCTATCTCAGATTATTGTTATAAGCATATTTCCTGGGACTCTTCATTTACCTACTGTGGAAATTAGCGATATTCGTACTGTGGATTGTTAGTGAGAAATGATAGAGATCATTTAAACTCATAGGTTGGTAAATGCTCCATGGTAGAATCAGCTGATGACCATGGTTATTTTTATAGATATTTTCTAGTTACTTGTGCCACGTAAACATTGGTGCGATTGATGAAAATATTAACCTCACATACAACCTGTCCACTGTAAGATGCATCGTGAAATAAGAGCAAGAGAACTGACTTTTTTTTGTGCTAATTTCATGCGAAATAGTAATTATAACAGTTTTCTGTTTATTTTGAAAGTAGTGTAGGTATAAAATATGTTCTATCGATACGTATAACATGTTTCTGGACCACTTTTCAGTGTTGAATCAATTGTCCACTGTAGGGCGAACCAACCAACAGTGGACGAATTTTCATCAATTCAAAATATTAACAAAAACTTTTCACTGGCCTAAAAAGTCATTTTTACTGAAATCTTATCACATATTTGAATATATCAACTTCATTTATGCCATAAGAGCTCCTCAATTTATATTTTACTCTACGTTCACTGCAGTTTACAAATTTTTTCTATCCACTGTAGGGAGCTTTCCCCTACATATTTTTTGCAGCGACTTTGCATATGAAAATAAATCCCTAAAAGGTAAAAAAATGACAGCTTGCTATATTCTTCTTGTAGGAGTTATACGAGTAACAGCATCCAAAATTTCTTGTAATTTTTATCACATTTCAAAATTGGAATTATAATTCGTATTCTAGAATTTTTGAAAAAAAATCAAAAACAAAACACGAAACATATAACTGTTACTTATTCGTTCGCGTGGTTTTCGGATCATTCTTGAAGAAATAAGGAATCGATTTGCTGATATCTTCTACAACAGTATAGAAAGTTTTTCAAGAATATGTTTATTCAATTAACACCCTTCATGAGTTCATGGTATTATGATATTCCGAGAAGTTCTAGGTGCTCAAATGAAACTGACAAGTTGATAAAATATGAGTATCTTTGATAGGTAGAATGATTTTTTATTCGTTTTACTAGAAGCATTACTTATTTATATATTTCTAATAATACAAAATTTGTTCCTTCCAGATGACGTTTTAGTGGTTCTGAGTTCGCGAACAGAATACGCACACATGTTTGCCAGCAGCACCGAAGTGAAGAGAAAAAAGACCATTTGAGAGTGCCTCTGTCCAAAATCACGAAGTCCTCCACTTACGCGGAAACATTGCGACTCCGATAGTCCACTTGTCAACAAGTGTAGCAGTCCCGTGTAATCACAGGGGAAATGACAGATTATATGCTACGAATGCTACTAATTGTAAATCTAGTAATGTATCATCGCTAGTTATGAGCAAGCTAAAGCAACTGCAACGCGAGAGAACACAGCCAATAAGTTGGCAGAGACTTGGCAGTCCAATCCGCATATATGAACTTAATTCCCTCGTAGGGATCGAAAAACTCGGCTGTAAGGCATTAGTTACTTTTTTCAAAGAAATCGACTCTATAGCGCTTCATCCGAAGCGCAACAGACGTTCTCTAAATCACGGTTTAGAGTTATGTAAATAATAGTCGCTAAGTATGAATGGTCAATGCCGGTGCATCGCAGTTGGCATCCTTGAATCGAGGACTTTTGTTTATAAAAGATGAGCGAGCGAGAAAATGTTTATTGAAAAACTATACAGAAAATGTCTCATGAGAGCAAATTCGAGATTGCTGTTCTTCCATTTATTTTTTTATAATATTTAGAGAGAGTAGAGAAGCTTCCTTTTCTTTGTATATGCAGGAAAAAATCTGTTGATGTTACAGTCCTGTGCTAAAATAGAGACAGCATATCTTTCCACGTAGAGCTTACAGAATTTTCTCTTATCTTCATACAATATTTAGGTATTCTACATATTTACGAACATTTTCTATGAATTTTCAAGAGAATTTTGGGTAAATCACGTATTCAACATTCTGTAAGATTAGCACTTTTCTCTCTGTGTACAACTAACTTTGAATATTTTCTCATTTACCTAGATTCACTCACAATTCTAATTCTTTCGGAACATATTCAATTTTGTCCACTGCAAATGGTGCAATTTCTCATTCTCTCAGGCACTAGACTCTATAAAGACAGAACACAAGTCAGGCGATAAGATATTTTTACACAATGATTCTTTCAACCCTAGTACGGGGAATTCAGATTCAGAAAAATGAAGAAAGCCAATGCACTGATGCCTAGAAAATATAACTAGTTTTGAATGAAAACTGTATTGGGATGCTCAGGATTCGATGGTTCAAAAAACGATGTGCGCTTGTGCGTTGAACATTTTGGGGACTGTATATAAAAAGAAGAGGCTAACAATTTTCAAATTCTCAGAGTGTTTGAATAAAAAAATAGTTTCAAACGATTATAACAAATGCTCTGAAAATTCGCATAAGGAGAATTCAGTGCGTTTTCTTTCAAATACTCTACGCTCCATTTCGAGTCCCCCCTGTCCTTATAAGTACGTCTCATGCTTATACAACTAGACAAGGTTTCACATCACGTTTTCTAGTTCAGGGGCCACGGAAGATATTTTCAAGTGGGGGAGCTCAACTGCCCACGACATTAGAGAAGCAAAAAAAAAGTCATCGGAAGAATTATGCATAGAAATACCTGGAAAACTGGGGAGGGGGGG
>WSXT02175078.1:0-22112 GCA_011762715.2 Neuroterus valhalla | reverse complement strand
GAAAAGGTATACCAAAGGCCAATCAAATCGATTAGTTTTTTCGAAAGTTATCGTGCTAACAGACTGACCTACAGACATTGAGACAGACATACAGACAGACCCATTTGTAAAAACCTGTTTTTCGGGTTCAGGGGGTCTCGAAACGTGGACATCATCTGGTCGAAAAAAGGAGTGCATACGTGGTAATTTTTGGGGGAGTTGTTTTTACATTCTCATTCTGAATGAGAAGGTATTGGTTTTATGCGAAAATTGACATTCGCGGATTCAATTAATTCTCTGCATCTTGAGACCCCCTGAGTTAGAAAAAATGGTTTTCTCGAAGGTGTTTGTCGGTCTGTCCGTAATCTGTATACTCGATAACTTTCGAAAGGATGATAATATTAGATTGTGGTTTGAAACACTTTTTTAAAACCGGAGAAGAAAGGGCGAGTTCGTTAACCAGCTATTTTGGATGAAAATGAGAGTGGGAGAGCATTTTGAAAATTTTTTTGGATTTTTTTTTCCAAGACTCAAAAATTTCAAGTACGGTTTCTTGTAGTAGATAAGAAGCGAAACACATTATCCTTATTATTTGTTTAATAGAGAGAACATTGTCAGAGTTATGGTTTCTTCAAAATTCAAAAATATGAACGAAAATAGGAATTTTTAGTCCAAGAACGCAAGATCGAAAAGAAAGTCAAAGAGGAAAAATGTTTCTTTTTGGGAGCCATACAATATCGTTAATACAACTTCTTGAATTTTAAAAAAAAATCGCGAATTCCAATTTTGATTGTACGAAAAATAATGAGGAACAAGGTATGAGGTATATAAATTGTTATTATATGCATCTGATGCATTTGAGTTAGAAGTAATATAGAAAAGTTCGCGTTCCGGAAATTTTTATTTTCATTTTTTTGGTTCGATCGCGAGAACGCTTTTCAAACAATGAACAATCCAATTTGCTAGACAAACTATGCGAGATGTAAATATCAGTGGCGAGTATTGAAATGAGGATGTGTTCATTAAGGCCAATAGAGCCTTAAGTAAACCTAATATAAAAAAAAATTTCATCAAAATTGAAAAAAGAATCAATAATCTTCATAGAAGTAGAGGTTTTCAGCAGTTTTGCAAAATTCACAACTCTGTGTATGCATTAACTGTAAACTAAATCAAGCACGTATGAAGCCCATCGCAAAGCGCGAGATCTGAATGACGCGCGCCGTAGGCGCGCTCAAACTTGCTAGCCGCGCGCTCAGCGCGCCAGCAGCGGGCAGATTTTTTTTCTCTAAAATTCTTTATTTGGAGGTCCATAATAAGGGGTCATATTCTGTGACCAGAAGTTTCTCCCGTAGCACGGAAATATTTTTTTTTAAATGTGAAAATATTCACATGGCCGTGGATTGTCGCTTTTCTGTGCAAGTATTCTATCATCGAAAGTCTAGGTGTTACGGTCTTCCGCCAAACCCCGATTTTCCGCAATTTTTCGCCAAAAAACACATGTTTTTTTTTTGTATCTGCGCAGCTCGAATCCTGATAATAAGATTCAAAAATGGTCAACAGATGAATTGAAGTAAACGTAAAAACCTGTAATTCGAAAAAAATACATTGTTCTAACTATGATAGATCGGGAGTTGAAACCTGCCAAAGGTGAACCATTTCTACCTGATTTTACAGGTAAATTCTCCGATTTCAGGTTTTTGTAAATAGCTCGTTCCCGGATTGTCACAGAAGGAAGTACCCAGAAAATAAATACAAGCAGACTTGATTCTACGTAAGTTTAAGAAGAAAAGTTTCTACCCTAATGAGTTAGGACCTTTCAAAAATACCCCATTTTTGTCCTTTTTTACCCAAAAATTCAAAATTCGTGTTTTTTGAATGTCACTTGCAAAGTGTTCTATTTATCAATTCAGTGACTAAATCGCACAGCGGAACCAAACTTTAACCATTTTCTCAACATATAAGTTTTCAAATCAAATAATGTTGATAAATATTCTTATGAATGATCAAATTATCAATAATTATATATTTTTGATAATAAATAAACAATTTTTTCCAATAAAAAAATTTCTATCACTTATCAAATTTGCATTACTTGGCATTTTTAAATGCAAATTTCTACTAGGGAGGCTTATTAGAGATTGGAAATTGATATTTTAACATTTATTATAGATTGATAATTAATGGTCAATCATTTTTCATAAATGAATAAATTATTGTTCAAATATATGAATTGCTACCACTTACTAAATTCGCATTTTTCTGCATTTTTGAATGAAATTTCGACTAGCCACGCATATTATGGAGTAAAAATTAATATTAGATCATTTTCGATGAGTAAATAAATAATTGTTTAAATAGATAAAGTGTTGTTGCCCATCACTCTACCCATCACATGTGCATTTTTCGGCATTTTTAGGTACAATTCCTACTAGAGACACTTATTACGGATGAGAAATTAATGCTCAACCATTTTTTATAATGGAAAAAGTAATTGTAATAAGTAATTGAGTTACAAAATTTTCTTCGTGAAGATTACAATTTAAGCACACTTTCGTGAAAATGGATGTACCCTACCTCATAGGTGGTTTAGAAAGTCTGCTTTTATCTATTTTCTGGGTCCTTCCTTCTGTGACAATCCGGGAACAAGCTATTTACAGAAACCTGAACTCGGAAAATTCACCTGTAAAATCAGGTCGAAACGGGTCACATCTGGCAGGTGCTAACTTCCGATCTGTCATAGTTAGAACAATGTATTTCTTTAAAATTACAGGTTTTTAAGTTCACTTCAATTCACCTGTGGACAATTTTTGAATCTAGTTATCAGGATTCGAGCTACACAGATACAAAACAAACATGTGTTTTTTGGCAAAAAATTGCGAAAAATTGGGATTTTTCGGAAGGCCATAACTCCAAGACTATTGATGATAGAATACTTTTTTCTTTAGTTTTACGGAAAATTTTATCTAGTTTATTTTTGATAAGAACGTGTTTTACCCCTTAGATGCACAGGAAAGCGACAATCCACGGCCAAGTAATATTTTTCACCTTTTTAAAAAATGTTTTCGTGTTCCGGGACGAGATTCTTGTCACAGAATATAACCCCTTATTATGGAGCCCCAAATAAAGAACTTGAGACAAAAAAAGACTCCCCCAAAACTTACCACACAAAACTACCAATCAATTAAACCTTTTCTCGAATGTATGTTTTTTCCTGCCTCTTGCAGGATTGCCGAAATGTTAAATTTTTTATCCCAAAAAAACCACCCCTTTAGGCCAGGAGGATGAAGACAATTTTTTCCTCTTCTGTGCACCTGTGCGTTCTCAACCCCTATGTCATACCGACCCTCAGAAGGGGTGAAAATTTGGGAATTCAGTATGATGGGTATTTGTAAAGTGTGAACACATTTCTGCATACGTACTTTCGTGTTGCTACTGTGTCTTCAGAAACTTTTCAAACATTTCGATTCTCAAAAACCACCCCCAAAATGCAAGGGAAATTAGTCAATTAAAAAATTTTTCCATTCAAATTATTAAGAGAAAGTTTACTCTTGCCTTTTATATCTCACTCTTTTGCTTTCAAAACTTCTTCGCCAAGGCAATTTTTTGCTTTTTCCAGTTTCACTATCTGGTTCTTCTTTTGATGACCAGCAGTAATCGGCCATTTTATTTACATCCCACCTTCCCTGAATAGTCCGGGCGCTGGAGAGGGGTCGCCGTATGAACTTCTATGTCCAGTCGGAGACTTTGTTTACTTTTATGTTTTTTGGTGCAGAGAATCGATTTTTTGAGAACTCCGGACTCAAAACCCGTCAGTTTTTTTGTTATTACCAGTTTAATTGTTTAAATCAATATATCTTGTCGTCTGCAACATTTACGGAATTTCCGATCAGTAGAATTGCTTCCTTATTTCATAACGAACATTTTTCATTTTTATCTTTGAAAAAATCATGATTGAAACAAAAGTTACGGGAAAATAAGTGCAAAAATGTTGTAAATACGCGCTCTTTTCGTAATCATTTGATTACGAAATTGATTAGCTTCAATTTGAGCCCTTGGTCATCTATTTTTGTGTCCTAGGAACAATTTTACAGCCCTCCATATGTGATATTTTTACCAAAAAATGACAGTGTCAATTGCTTATGTCCCTCTCGTTCAATGCATTCTAAATAAAATCGGAAAAACAGTCATCCCATATTGTTCCTCAACAAAAAACGAAACTTTCGAGCCATTGTAGAGATTTCCAAAATGTGTAGTTGCTGAATAATCGCCGTTTTTGTAGCGCCAGCACGGCGCACCTGCGCCATGCGCGACTCTGAATTCGGAGCCTCAATCGACTGGCAGCTACAAAAACCCTGATTATTCAGCACCTACACACCTTGGAAATCGCTTCTAGGGCTATGGACATCTTCTTCAAAATAAGCTATCATTAGTCTCAATAGCAATCGTACAAGCAATCAATCCATCACTTTGATGTTGATAATCTTGAAAGGCTGACATCGGTTTAGAATTCTTGTGGTTTTGTTCCATGCGACAGCGAACATGAACATCATGAAAATTTTCTTTTAAATCTTTAAAGGACAAAATCTTCATTTCTGAAATCTTTCAACCATACGGCCGATTTCTCGTTAGAGTGTGTATGCAGAAATGTATTTACAATTTACAAATACCCATCATACTGAATTCCCCAATACTTCCCCTTTTTGAGGGTACGTATAAATTAGGGGTTGAGAATGGGGTTAAAAACATTCTTCAGACTGGGTAGGCGGTTCACAAATGCAGTAAATTGAGCTCCCACTATGAAGCTACTCGCACAGGTGCACAAAAGAGGAAAAAATTGTTTTCATCCCCCTAGCCTTAAGGGGTGGTTTTGTTAGGATGAAAAGTTTCACATTTCGGCAATCGTGCAAGAGGCAGAAAAAAACATACATTCGAGAAAAGGTTTTTTTCGATCTCCGAAGTAAGGAGGTTACGGGTTAAAAAAACATTCATCTTGCTATAGGGGTGGTTTTGACAAAGGGTAGGAAAAGTCCTCAAAATGGTCTAGATATTTATTCAATGCTTCTGCTCGTTTGCATAGTACCTGCAGAGGTTCCACTTGAGGGAGGGAAAACAGCCACACCGATATCCGTTCATTCGGCTCTTACTCAATAGGCATCCTAATTCATTTCAGAATTTGAAAATAAAATTCATAATGCTGAAAATAAATAATTTTCATCAGAAATATATTTGAGATAGGAAATGTTTTGAAAAATATCAATATTCCCAAAATAATTACCTCATGACAATCTGATACCTTTATTTTATGTCTATTAAGTGCATAAATGGCGTGCTCATCGTAAACTAATTCAACCTGTTTTCAATCCTCGAACCCTACGGACATTCTCGCGGATTTTCGATAAACATTCGAAGTCAATGGTAGAAGAAATGGAAGCAGAACTTGATGGAGGTGAATTCCAAGTTGGCACTTATTTCACATCATTCTCCTTAAACGTTGCTTTAGGTGAGAGACGTTGAGATAAATGATAAATGAATCTATTCCATTACCACTCCTTTGTAGAATGCTTTAAATATTTTATTGTCTACTTATCATTTTTCAGAAGCTACTATGGGTATTTCGGAAACTTTTGATTCAGAAACCCACATCGGATATGCTGAATGTGTTAACAGGTACAAGAAAATGATTATTCTTTTGTCTTTTTAGATCAGCCTCAAGTAGAGCCATTCGTAACTCTCATCAGATTCCTGTTTTATCAAAATTTCTACCTAATCAACATTTGCGACCTCATGAAATCAGATCTGGAGTTTAATTGAAAATAATTCAATAAAAGTCACAAGTAACTCCAATCTGGTCCAAGAATTAACAATTTTCTTCGAATTCTTCTGGAATTTAAAAAGAAATTAACATTTAGAAGAGGTTGCATTTTCGGTGTTAAGCTGTGTGGGTTTCAGTAGATACAGGTAGAGGTTTTTCCGTAATCAAGTGTCAAGTTATTAGGTGAATGAGCCAAGGTAAAAAAGTTAAGAGCGTAGAGTTAGTGAGTAGGGTTCCAAGTAATAATTGGTAGTTAAAAATCAATCCCGTTGTCAAAGAGTGAGTAAGAGGAAAAAGTGAGCTTGAGGTCTAATTTAATCAAGCACGTTGGTTTGATAGTCATGCAGGGAGGAGGGCAGTTGGTTGAAAAATTAGAGAAAACCTGGTGGTTGGTGATAAATGGAACAAAGGTTTGAAGGAAAGGAAGAAAATCAACAGGTGTGTCGAGAAGGGTCAGAAAGCAGTGGAAGAAATGAGATGTGGTATAGTGGAATAAGGCGATAAAAGTAACAGTCAGAGAAACAAACACATAAGTGCGATCTAGTCACCGACAGAAAAGGGGGAAACTGTATCACAGCAGAAAATAAGCAGCAGGCGACTGACGGCAGAACCAGGAAATGGGGCAAGATGAAAGGAAGAAAGTTCGACTTAGAAAACAGGGTAACAGGAAGAAATGTCTTTAAGCTTTTAACAGGTGTTCTAGACTGCTTAGATTTTCAGTTGGAAAAGATACCCCGCAAGGAGTAACAAGGATAGAGAAAGTGAAAGGAAGACAGATAATTCTTCAGGAGAGCAGTCGAGTTAAATCTGAGGAAGATTTGAGGTAAGAAGCCTGGTGATGGCTTAGTTTCGGAAACGGCTGTTGCCATAAACTTTGATTGCTCGAACGTGAATAATTGCTTACTTGAAGTTTTGAAGTGAACGGAATTTAGAAAACGGTTTCGTTCGAAGTTAGATGAGATGTGGCGTTTGTTAACAACGAGAAAAATAAGGAACATGATATTTACATGAATGTGAGACCACCTCGAAACTCTTTTGTAAACCGTACGTGTCTGTCAGAATGCGTTCTGGTCGCTCGTTGATTCCATTCTTATCGTATGGTAGGCATGGTAAGCGTAGCGTTCCTCCGTACTATAGTTCTCTCGTAAGTGACTTGTGATTCTCGCGCTAGACTGATCAAATTCCAAGGAGAACATTGGGTAATATTTCCGCCCATGAGTCTGTTTCATTACACTTGAATGCGGTTTTGGGATGTCGATGCATGCGTTCAACTAGGACATTCGAAGCTGTGTGGTAGGCTACAGTACGAAGGTGATGAGTTCCAATTAGCCTGTTAAATTCTTGAAACACGTGTGATTCAAGTTACCAGACCTGGTCTGTTGCGATGCTTCGATACATGCCTGGAGACTTCCGCGCGTTAGCATTGTATGCAAGCCTAAGCCCAGGTCTTGCAAACAGCCTGCATGTAAGGAAAAACGTAGTGTTCTACATATTCAACATATTCAAGGTGTACAGCCTCTTGAATTTCTGGGTCCGTCTTCTGTGCCTGTTAAACGATATCCGTAGTAAATTGGCTGATAAAATCAAGGTATCTGATCTTTCGTGGTTCGCACTTTTCCGAATTCTGTTGGAAAGCAAAGGTGAGTTGCTTATGATCCGTGAACGCGATAATGTTTCTGCTCATCTTCATGGTATCCATGGAATTTCGAAGCTGCTTGGCTATTTCAGGCCTGAGGAAGCTCCAACCTTGTTCCACTTCCTCGGGAAAGGGATCAGCACCCCAAACGTTACTCAGAATACTGCGAATCTAACTAAAAGTGGTCCCTAGACACATTTTGATAGATGATCTAGGATGCCGTAACCAGATGACACAAACGGGCAGTTGAAGATCCAAAGAGTGTCGTGATAGCTGTCTCTGCTATGTCCTACTCGGTGCGGGGATTCCGTTATAAACTCTGATGAGTTCGATGTTAGAAAAAACAGTTTTACCGTAGAGAGTATAAGCGAATCCTGCATATGCGAGACTTGAGAATTTACTTGCGTTCGTTCTTGAATGAAGACATATGTAGTCTCTACAGGGTCTCCAATGGTTGTCCTTTTTAGAAACCATCTAAAACGGCTTCGATTCGCGGAACTTTCCAACTGGAGGTTGTGATATCTGGATATTGTTAAAGTATAGAGCACGGAAATGCATTGCATGAATCTTTAACAAGCCTGCCTTGCACGCAGCGACTTGACCAGTGATGGCAATGGTAAAATCTAAGGGTCAAATCTGAGAACCGAATCTGAAGATGCATTTTTGAACCCAAAAGTCGGTATTAGGGTATCGTTGGCCGCTTAAGATTCATATTTTGTCTCCGTCGTTTCCCACGTTCTGCTGGACCACAGCCTGCATCGAAGCTGTACTTAGGGCGGTTCGTTGATACCGCGTCTATACGACCGGGGGGATTCATTACCACAATTCCGTCTGAGAGTCCTGTCGCTTGCTCTAAGGTTGCCTGTTTCCGCGTCACGAGGATTGCCTGAATTGAAGCGGGCAATCGAATCCGTCAAATGAAACGCAGGGCGGCTTTCGAAAATACCTGGGCCGCTATCCCTTGTAGTGTCTATAGAACTGCAAAAGGAGTTATCTCACCGATTATATGATTTTCCAATAGTTTGGGCATTTTCTGGTTTTGTGATGTTTCAAGACGACGAGTCAGCTCGCTGTGTAATTTTGCGTACTTTCCGTCGGAAGGTGGGGACGTGAGAATATCGTGAACTTTAGGAGCGTTCTGCGCGTCGAGATTTTCGGCGATGTAATTATTTTGTGTTTTGTCCATATTAGAACTTGCGAGTGGGAACTGCGTTTTATCCTGCCCGAACAACATCCACGATCTTTTGCCTTAAAGTGGGTATTGTACTGCTCACAAGTTTGGGCAGGAGTGAAACATTGTTCAGCATTATCATCGCCTGATATTTCCTCTGGCTGGCTCTTTCATAAAGCTCAATAGAAACAGTTTGTCACTGTTTTTTCATTCCCAAAAAGACTCTGTGCGCAATATAACTGTCCCCTAGCATTTACGCTCGATTATGAATCAAGATTAGGGCATTTTTGGGAAAGTGTTAAACGATGATTTCAACAGAAGGCTGATTATGTTTAGGTCACTAGTAGCAAACGTAAGGTTGTATGTTGTAGAGATTTGGGGCTAGAAAAATTACGTAGCAATCAAGGGAGTACACGAGAAACATATGAAGTGGACAGAATGTAATAGTCAAGTGAGAGACACTTGATGAGGAATGGACTCGCAGGGTTCAAAGTTATGAGCTGAACGAAGAAACTAAGGTGCACGAGAGATAAAACAGGATAATTTCATCAAAGTGCAATGTTTATTGAAAGTAGATAAGAGAGGAAAAGAGGAAGTTAGTTTGATAAAGCGTTGAAGGAGACATTGGAATCTTCAAGGCCTTCTACGAAAAATATCAGTACTTTTTCAAGTTTTCTAGCTTGTTTTCAAATATTTTAAGACTTTTCCAGAGTCTACAGGTTCCTCAGATTTTCTAGGAACCATGCATAAATCTTTCCTTGTCAATCTGTTCATTCCATCCCCGAAACTTCAAACTCCATGCCTCACTTCGTGTCGACGTAAATTCCAAAGAAAAAAGGGCGGTTAGAAAGGGATTAAATAAATGTTAAATGGTCCCGAGACTATAAACTTTTAATGCATTACATTGTCAACAGAGCAAACGAAACAGCGATTGTACGAGGTTGCAGACCTTGGTTGCATCCAGATATAATTTTCGATTTAACCAGAATGTCAAAGGAGTTCTACAAATGCATTAACTGGATGCACAGTACAGCACACACTGTAAGCAACGCCCATGATATATGTAAATTCTTGAGTGAATTCAAGTATTCCTGTAACGGAATGCATCAAATATCATCTTTACGTTTTTCCAGATCATTGCGAACAAAAAAATGAAATTGGCAGAAACAGAAGAAGTTAAAAAGGGTAAAAATATAATTGTATTATAAATACACACTACCTTCGGAATTTGTTGCTACGAATGGCGCAAACACTGCTTCATATTATTCCTCATTTTTGCACCACGATAACTCGTTAAAAAACGACATACAGATTACCCGAAGAAAATTATTCAAAAGCTGGACAATTCCGCGTTTAATGGGGTATCGAGAAGATATTTCCGACTGGCTTGAAAAGATAGATCACGTGAAAAGTTTGGAAAAAATGTATTCTCAGAATAATATGTTTAATGTGAGTGAATAAAGCTTGAAAGGCCCCCATGAGTTCCTGAGAAATGACCAAAAATGTTGAAGCATAGATATCTTTCAATCAAAATGGCGTGATCCAAGGTCCAGATCCAGAGTTATGTTCAACAGTGTTCGCGCCAATCATACTGGAAATTTCCGTCGGTAGCTGACATAAAAGTGTTTGTACATTCAAAAGTATATTCTATATTGTATGATAAGAAAGCATTGTTTTGGACTCTATGACTGGTCACAGAAATAACGTAAGACAACAATCACGTGGTCGAGATTCTTGATGTATGTTTTGCGGAACTGAAGTTTGTCATTTAACGATTGCGAGCATGAGTAGGGAGAAGAGGGTTGTTGAATGACTACTTTCAGCAACTAGCCACCCCCACACCATATTTACGCACGCAGTCGTTAGAAGACAAGCTTCGGTTACACAAAACATACGACAAAAAGTCTGAAAAACATGCTTGCATTTTGAAAGATAATGCAATAATCAAAAGAAACAGTGAATTATAGAGAATTATGTCATTTGAAGTTAGATAAAAACGTTGCAAACAATTCAAAACAATCATTATCCGATGTCGGCTAGTTTTTATCAGGATGTAGATTCACAACCACATTCACAACTCTAAATTGACTATTCCATATAGAATCTTTTTGATAGGAACTCCCTTATACAGAGTGTTTCAACAATATAATATTCCGCTAGACCATCGTATCCCCATTCGTATATATAAATAGATATACGATAGTGTACCAAAATAGAATATAGTTGATACACTCTGTGTTCAGAAATCTTTGCTGAAGTAGTTTTTCCTCGGTCAGTAAAATTGCAGTTGCTGAATGTTTGTATTATTTCCATCAAACAAAAGAAAAATATATCTCTAGGAATTACTATGGATATTATTTGCAGATGAAATTCTGAATCAGAGAAGAGGATTCTTGGACTTACTCTTGGACCTACAAGTTAAGAAGCAACTTACTGTTCAAGACATTTGTGATGAAGTTAACCTAATGATAGTAGCGGTAATTACACCTTCTACTTAGTGCTCTTAACTTTTACCTGCAACAGGGTCACTATTATTCGGAAATCTAAGGATCTGCGTTACGCTCTATCTACCTCGTCGGAAGCTTTTTCCTGATCGACAAAAACACAAGAAATGTTTTTGTTTTCTCTCAAACATTTTTCTGTGATTTGTCTGAAGCTAAATATCTGAACTGCCCATGATATCCCTGGAATAAATCCACATCATGCTTCCAGAATCATTTCCTCGGCTATTCACATGATCTTATTAGAAGGTCTTCTGATAATTATACTACTCACGGCATTTAGTAGACTAATTGCTTTATGATTAGTGCAGTCGTATTAACCACCCTTCCCCTTGTGGATTGGAAGGATAATCATCTTTCTTCAATTATTTGGAACTTTATTGTTCACAGCACACATATTCATGAATTAACTTTGCTACACAAACTAGTGTCTAATACATTATCTTATGTGCTACCGATGTTATGCTCGGTGACTGACCTCTGAACAGTTCCTTGAAATAATCATTGTCTTCTCCCGGAATCAAAGTCTGTGAAATGTTCCTGATTGCCAGTGATATTTAACTTATAAAAAAGACAGAAATAAGTCATTGCTGATCAGTGAAAAGTTCGGTGAAAAGTACCATCTTGACGGAGATTCGAAATTGAAAATATTTCGCAAATTTCTCTGGTCTGCGTTCAAAATGCTGTTGTGCTGTACTTTTTCAAAGAGATACAAAATCTTGTCTATAATATTTGTTCATTTTGCAAAAATCATGCGTCTGGTTTGTCAAGATACGGAGGTTAAATTTTTTGACGTTTTACTCCTACTCGCTCGATTTCAATAAAAAATTCCTACTACAGTTGCTTCATTCAACACCGAGAAGGGTTTTGGTCAGGAATTTCTAATGAAGTTTTTAATAGATATACTATAGTTTCACTCAAATCCTTGAAAATTAGATGAGCATATGCCAATCCTGATATTAATGATGCGTAACAGCCCTCTCATTCCTTGATTATTGAAAAATATATTCCTGATAGCGTAACCAATTTTCGTTCATTTATAGGCGTATGAGACTGTGTCAATAACTCTTCAGAACGTTATGTTGTTATTGGCATCCCATCCTGACGTACAGGTAAGTCTATGAATGTTAGATTATATATTTTTGTAAATTACACAAATCTTATTTTGGATATTCATCATTTTAAATATTTCTCAGTTAAAGCTACGAAGCTGTGCTATTTTCAAATGCAGAGCACCGAATCATCCAGATTTTGGTTATACGTTAAACTTGGAAAAGTTCTATTTGAATCAAGGAATTCAAAATTTTGAAATTTTAACAATTCAGAATTTAACTAACGTACTCATTAAACATAATTGCGCAAACATGACAAAACACAAAATGCTAACTGAATTTCAATGTTTTTTTCAGGAAAAATTATATCAGGAGTTGAATAATATTTACGGTGAGATTGAACCTGAAAATGTTTCTGTTAATACTGAGGACTTAAAACGAATGAAATATACGGAAAGGGTGATTCAAGAATCATTAAGACTATTTCCAGCTATACCGATTATTTTGCGGAAAGTAGTAGAAGACCTTGAAATAGGTTGGATATCGTTCCACTTGTTAAAGATTTTTTCGGGATAAATTTCCAGGTATTTATCGAAACAATAATTCTATTCTAGGAGGTTACACATTGCCGAAAGGTACCACAGCTGCCTGCTTTATTTCAATGGTTCATCGTGATGAGAAATACTGGCCTGACCCATTGAATTTTGATCCTGATAGATTTCTCCCTGAAGAAGTCGCGAAACGGAACACGAACTGCTACATGCCCTTCAGCAGTGGGCCAAGGAACTGTATAGGTTGATACTTCCATATCATTTAAGAGAAAAAAATGCACTTTCTTGAATCAGGCTAATATTTCACGAATTAAATATGTTTTTTTTTCTTTGTACTAAGGTTCAACATATGCCATGATGGAGATGAAGACAGTTGTAGCCAGAATTATTCTTAAATATGTTATAAAAAAGAAACACATCCAACCCATCATAAACATTAAACAAAAAGTGGACATTATATCTCAACCTGTTGAACCCATAACAATAGAAGTTGTAAAACGATTACCGAATAAATTAGGTACCTAAACTCTTTATATCTTCAATTAGTTTTAATGAGCTTGAACTTCTATGCATTTAACTCTAACCGAATTCTATCCAGGTACCTTCTCAACCTCTTCAGCATCTCTTTCAATGTTTCCTCACTTTTTGTCAGCAACAATATGTCATCTGCATACGCAAGTGACCAAATCCTAACCCCTCCTACCCTCACTCTCCCTACTACTCCTTCCTCTAGCTTTCTCTCCATGTCAGCGATTAAGATCGCGAGAAGCGTTGGGCTGAGGGACCAGCCCTTGTTTACTCCCCTCTCCTCCATCGTCTCCCATAACCTCCCTCGATCTACCAATAGGAAAGCTCCTTTTAGATCCACGAAAAACGCGTACACTTTTGACTCCTTCTTTACTATTTCTCTGTTCACCAAGTGCTGCAAAACATAAATATTGTCTACAGTGCTCCTATCTGGTCTGGTTCTCGCCCGAGTCTCCTGCAATATGCCTTTACTCTTGACGTCATTCCGCAGCCTCTCCGCTAATACCATTGCATACACTTTGTACGCCGTGTTCACCAATGTGATCCCTCTATGATATTCCTGCCTATCTCTATCCCCCTTCATATAGAGTGGCACTATCAGCCCCTCTCGCCACTCTCCTGGAAATCCCTCACCCCTCTATACCTTCTTAAGTACCTCTTTTAGCCTGTCTTTGACAGCTGGTGTGCTAGAAATCCATGCTTCGTTCTGCACCCTGTTCAAGCCTGCTGCCTTTGACATTCTTAATTTTCACATTTGCAACTGTATCTCCTCGTCACTTAACTCTGACCCTCCCTCCTCCCTCATTCTCCTACACCCCTCATCTATCTCCCGTTTGCCCTGGAATGAGTCTCTGGGAAACTCCCTCCATTTTTCACTTCCGATCTTCTTTATTATCCCCTCCTTACACTTTCTAAACCTATTTTTTATATTACAGACGCCCTGCTCGGTTTTAACATTCCTCAACTCTTCTTCCAGCTCCTTCTTTCTCCCTTGCTCTTTTCTTTTACACAACAATCTTAACTCCTTTCTCATCATTAATACTCCTCTCTCTTCGCGGTTCCATCATTCCACTTCTTGTACTTCCTTTTCACCTTCCTTTTTATCTTTTTACATTCCCTATCCCGCCACGGCTTTACCATTCCCTTCTTCTCCTTTCAAAATGTTTCCTTTCGCACACACCCTGTCACCTTCACTTTTAGATTCCCCCATATCTCTTCCACCTACTCCCCTTCAAAAGGCACTTCCCCTAGCTGCTCCTGGTACTTTTCTATAGCCTCCACCATCTTTACCTCCCTCTCACCTATTGGACCTTGTCCTCCACCCTGCCTCTCACAGACCTCCCCTCTTAACCACAAGATAAAAGGATGATGGTCTGATTCTATCCTCCCTCATACTGCGAATCTCCCCGTCTCCTCCAACCCAGGCATATTCATGACCACATAGTCTATCATCGATGTTTCCACGTTTCTAACATACGTGTACTCTCCCTGTTCGTCCCTTTTTATGGTACCATTCGCGACCGCCCACCCTCCATGCAACATCCAGTGTCGCAAGATCTCCCCCTCCTCATTCATACAAGTGTCCTTCTATCTCCTTTCTGAACTTTCCTTATCCCTGTAGAGACCCCCTACAAAAGCACCTATCCTTCTTTTTTATCCCTGCTTCATTCCAAAAAAGCACCTTTATCACTGTACTGATGACCCCCTGTTTCCTCCGAAACAAGTCCCTCTGCACTCCTCTCAACTACTGTTTCTCCTCGTCCCACACCAGCATTGTCTCCTCTACTTTTATTTTCTTGTATCCTACCTTCACTGTTCTCTTTTTACTCCTCTCCTCTCTAGCTCTGTCATTCAGCATTCTTTGAATGTCCCTCTCTTTCCACGTCAGAGCGTGATTGATATAGACCTTCTTATCTATTATCCTGCTTTTAGTTCGCATCACCGCCAACTTATATTGCCAGCTTTCGAACTCCACCACCGCTACTTCATTTCCCTTTTTCCTCTCAAGCCTCACTTTACCCACCTTGCCCTGATACTCACCTATGCTTTGTAGCAACGCTTCTATTCAATTCCGTTCTTCTCCGCTCCTTACCCTCAGCCCTTATCCTTCCTTTAGCCGCTGCCTCTTCTTCCTTGTTCCTACGTTCTCTCATTTTTTGTTCTATAATGTTCTCAACCTTGTCCCAAATACTTTTCTGCTGTCTCTCCACCCTGCCACCATCTTCCATAACGAACCTAGCATCTACCTCCTCGAATCTTTTGTCTCCCCTTTCCTTCAATACCCTAATATCCTTTTTCACTTTCTCATCTCATCTTCTTTTTCCTTCCTTTCCGACACTGACACCGTCTCTAATCTTACTGTTTTTCCTCTCAGCTTTTTCATCTCTTCTTCCCGATTCTCTTCTCTAATCCTCCCATCCTCCCTTTCTGCCCCTATTTACTGCCTAAGCCCCTTGATTTCGGATATCAAAGAACCCAGGGTATCACTGTTCAATTGCCCTTCGCACCCTGTCAGCGACCTACGCGTTCTGTCGCTCTTCTTGAACGGACTTTCTGCTACAAGCAACCTTGCAACCTCTTGCTGGAAGCAAGCGGTCGTCACCTCCACTTGCGCTAGACATTGTATCACTAGCCTTCTCGTTACCCCCTCTCACCCTGCTCTTCTTTTCCCCTTTTCAACGTGCACCTCTGGAAAACAAACCACATGGTTTGCCGAAAGACTCCCCCTCATCTAACCCACTCCCGACGCCCTCGTTATCACTTTTCTGCCCGGTGACTTCCTACCCGTCCTTGGGTAACTGCGATTCCTCTATCCTACTGCAACCATCAGATGTCTCTTTTTGAATTCCCGCCTTTATGCCCGCTCTCTCTGCTTAACTCAACCCTGTTTTTTCCTCCTTTCCCTTTATTTCACCCCAACAAGCCTTTGCAGACACCCCTTTACCTTACCAGCAATGCACTGAACCCGCTTGATCCCCTTACCTGCTCCATCTCTGAAATACCAGACCGCCCACCTTTTTGCCAACCTGCCTTACTTTTCCTTCCTGCATAAACCCTACCTGTCCTACTCAATAAAAACACATTTTTATATTTTCTCCTCTCACTCCCCGCACCTTTACTCACCTTCCAAACTTTCACCCTCACACTCCACTCACACGTGTAAAACAAATTCTGTAAAATTCTTTCACCGCGTGTCAGCCGTAAAGATGTTGAGCGCAAAAAGACAGGAAGAGAAGGTAAGATACATGAGAGAAGTGGAAAAGGGCTGAAGGAAACGCAAACATAAAACTGAAAAGAAACGAAGCAACAGGAGAATGGAAGACAGGGCTGATAGTACCGTCGATTAAGAGAGGAGAGGAATGTAACATGGAAGAGTATAGAGGTATCACGTTCATGTCAGAAGGCTATAGCGGATGTACTTAGGAAGAGACTAGAAAGTCAAGTAGAAGAGAAGGAAAGTGAAGGGAATAACCAAAATGGCTTCAGAAAAGGTATGGGAACCATAGATAACATGTATGTGTTCAATTATCCAGTAGAAAGAAACTTGGGTCGGAAGAGTAGGAAAGTTGTTGCACTGTTCGTGGATTTCAGAGCAGCTTCTGATTCTGTGAACAGAAGAGTTCTTTGGAAGGCCATGATAGAAAGGGGAATAGATGGCGGTTGGACGGAAAGGATAAAAGAGATATTTGTGGAGACTACAAACAGGTAACAGGTAAACTGTTTTTGCTGTTATAAGCAGATGATGTAGTTCTAGTAGCGGATGGTGAAAGAGGGATGAATCTTATGTGGACAGCGGGAGGAGGAAACGAATCGTAGTTGGAGAAGAGAATGGAATGTAAGCGTGAAGGAATGAGGCAAGTGTGGGGAATAGGAAAGAGAAGGTTCAAGAACGACTAGAGGATGAGGGTGTGGATGCTCGATGTACTAGTATGCCAGTGGTAAGTTACGGAGTGGAGATCTGGGGTTGGGAGGAATACAAGAGCGTGAAAGGTCTGCAAGAGAGATTTCTGAAATGGATCATAAGGTTGAGCTGCTGTTGTCCAAGTTTTATGCTGAGAGAGTAAATATGAAGAGAGAAAATCCTAATCAGGCAGCTGAAAAGATCTTGGAACTTGTAAGAGAAACTGAGAACGGCAAAGGGCAGCAAGATCGCACAAGCGTGTGCATGGAAGATCTGGGGAACGGAGAGAAAAGGTAACGTGGAGCGTTCGAATTGGGAGAAAGAAAGATACGAACAAAGGCTCGAGTATGGGATGCAAGGTACGGATAGACAATGGCAGGGGTTATAAAAAGAGATGATGGCAAGGCAAAGAGAGGGTAGATGGAGAAAAATCTTAGAATCAAGATATAACAGCTGGTAGAGGTTGTTGAAGAACGAGGGGGAACCGGAATATCTGAGAAAGTTCAAGAAAGAGAACCAATGGAACAGAATGGTGAGATTTAGAATGAGAGAGGGGATTAGAGCATGTGGGTGCTGGATGAATGAAGAGAAGAATTTGTGTAGAGTTTGTAGGTATGAACGAGAATCACGGTTGCATGTCTTATAGAGATGTATAGGAAACGAAGGAGGAGGAGAGAATGTGAGAGAGAGAGAGAATTCAGATGGATTTTCAATGGGAATGGTTAGGGCGAGGAATGGACAAAGATGCTGGAAGAGTTGAGGAAGAAAGCAAACCGCACGAGGTAGAGACAAAAAACGATCCCTCAAGAAGGGAAAACAGAATTAGTGTTGCGGATGTGACCTGAAATCTGCAGTTTATTATTGGTAAGAGTAAACAGAAGCCCAGGGCACAGTCTAAATCGTGTAGGATTAGGGATAGAGTGTAGAATGATTTGTAAGAAATAGTTGGTGAGGTAGTACATAAGGATTCTCGAACTCGTGGATGGGAGGGAGTATGAACAAATAAAGAAGAAGTAAGAGTTGGAATAAATTCTAGAAAAAAATCAATCGATTTTCATTATTTCCAAAAAATTTCCAGATTTTAGAAGTTTAACCACCGTATATATCTGGTAATCTCTTCATAATTCCTATTGTAATAGGTTCAACAGGATGAGCCATGATATCTAACTTCTGTTTGATATTTGCGATGGGTTGGATGTGTTTCTTTTTCACAGCGTATTTCAGAAGAATCCGGGTAATGATAGCCTTTAATTCCATCATGGCATATGTGGCACCTTAAAATATAAACAATATATTTGATTACTTAAATATTAAATTATCCTGATCATGAAGGAAAATGGTAAATTTCTTTCTTCAACGTCTAAGAAAATTGGGTTTCAACAGGTAAAGGCTAGAAAAACTTGAAATGACATCTTCTTGAAAAATCTTGAAAAACAACTGCAAAAGAGTCAGTAAGATGGATATAAGAGGAATTACAAAAAATGCCTAATATACTGTAGCAATAATCGAGACTAATCAATACAATTTTAACCGTTATCAAATGAACGATAGTGAGTTAAGATTTCCGAAGTTAGTTTCCGCAGTGAAGGTTTCATTTATTTATTTAAAATTCATAACACTTTGTAAACAAATTTTTTTTTATGTGTAATTGGAAAGTATTAGAATAGGTTAGAAAAGACCTTATACGTAATGAGTATGCTTTAAAGACCACCAAAACATTGACTTGAAATAATTGAAGAATATTGAAAATAATTTGCCTGTTTGATTATATTCCCAGAGAAAGAACTATTATTGATGTTATGATATCCATCACAAATTTGTGATGATGTAAAACTAAAAATGAAACTAGAGACGGAGACAATGCAGAATTCTATATGTATAAGTAAATGATGTACATGAACGAAAAATGTGTATTCTCACTTAAACTTTGAAAAAAAAGAAAAACATTCACGACGTATTATACATTTTGGATCTGTGAACTTCATATCGTAATGTGTAATCAGATCTTTTGAAAACAAGAACGTCCAAGAAAGGCAATTTTCCGTTTTGCTCCATTTCCATGGTAAACTGGATATTAGGATGAAATTGGTTGATGAAATCGGAAAATTTGTGCAGTAAATCCAGTCCATGTCTTCAGAGTACAAAAGTATCGTCAACGCGACGTTGATTATAAGAGAAAAATAAAAAAATAAAATAAAAAAAGAGAGAAAAGCAATCAGAGAACTCGATCAGAATGAAGACATCATAGTATGACCTGAACATAAAGGCAACGCTACAGTAAGAATGAATAAAGCAGGTAACGACAACAAAATGAGGGATCTCTTAACTGCCGATACGTACAAAAAACTGGAAAAAGATCCAACTAAAACAATAGTCAACAAAACAAAAACCCTCCAAAAGGACTCTAAACTCTGGAAGGAAACAATATTTAAATTGATGCCAACCAATCCGATTTCTCCAAGACTTTACGGACTTCAAAAATTCACGAAAACAATATTCCACTCAGACCGATGGTAAGCGCAATAAACTCACCAACTTATAACTTGGCACGCTTCCTATTAAACCAACTGCATCCTTTCACAGGAAATTCTATCACTAACGTTTAAAATTGTTTTGACTCCATCGAAAAGATACAATGGGTTCACATTCAAGCTCAGGACAAGCGATATCAGCAAATCCTTCGCAAACTTTTCCTCTGATCTTATTCCTTCGAAGGAACACTGTCTCAACAATACTTCCTTCTTCTTTAATAACCAATTCTACGAACAAACCTCAGGAGCAGCAATGGGATCTCCAATTTCACCTGTAATAGCCTAAATCTTTATGGAACATCTGAAAACAAAAATCTTCAGCCAATCGTTGCCGATACTTCTGTAATCTGGAAACATGGACTGGATGAACTTCACAATTTTTCCGATTTCGTCAACCGATTACATCCTAATATCCAGTTTACCATGGAAATTGAACAAAACGCAAAATCGCCTTTCTTGGACGTGCTAGTTTACAAAAGATCTTATAAACACACTTAGACATGAAGTTCACAGGAAACCTACTCACATAGCGAGATACCTCCATGCCTCCACCCACCACCAACCATCCCAAAAGCAGCCAGTCATACACCGAAAAAAACAAGTCAACACAACCAACTAAAGAAGGAGAAAAAAGTGACCACCCATCCTACCCTACATCCAACGTATCACAGAACAAATAGGAAGAATTCTCAACAAACACAACATCCAAACCATATTTAAACCACCTGAAAAAAGGCGACTTCTAAACAACCCGAAAGACAAAAAGGCACCATTTAGTGATCCGGGAGTATATAAAATGTCTTGCTCGTGTGGCAAAGTCTATATTGGAGAAACCGGGAAAGCGGTAAGACAACTTATAAAGGAACATGAGAGTAAAGTCAAGCTGAAACATTTCACACAATCAGCATTAGCTGAGCATCACATCGAAACAGAACATAGCATTTCATTTGAAGAAGCAACCATGATCGCAAAAACAAACAGAATTTTTCCAAGAAGACAATCAAAGAAAAAAAAGAAGAAGAAGGAGCAATCGAAATCTTAAAACACCCTTACAACATGAATAGGGACAATGGATACAATACCGATCCGATTTGGCTTTCCAACCTCCCGGTTTTTTAAAAAAGAAAAGATTGGCCAATCAGGCTCGAACAATCTCCACAGTGGGGTCTTTGATCAATTAAAGGCATCGTTGAGAGCATAAATAATAGCATCATAACCTGAAACCTAAGTTTCAGGCGAGTCCTAAAGATGCGAGCTGCAACGTTCGCGAAACGTCGAAAAAATTTGTAGTTTTGTACACGATCGAAACCTGAAACAACATATTTTATCATAATGGATTATCGTGAAAGCATGAAATTTATTATTCTCGACTCTACTGTATTAGGAAAAATAGGCATTTAAGAACACCCTAACAACACGAATAGGGACAATGGATACAATACCGATCCGATTTGGCTTTCCGCCCTCTCGGTTTTTAGAAAAAGAATTGACTTATATCGATCTTATATCGAGAATATACGTATGGTGGCGTTTATCTATTAGAACGTGATCTATCTGATTGTACGTGTGACCCAAAACAACTTACTTTATCATAATGGATTATCGTGAAAGCATGAAATCTATTAGTTTCAACTCTATTGTTACAGTATATAAGGCATTTTTTATAATCCCTCTTATATCCATCCTATTGACTCTACTGGTCAGAAGTTTTATTGTTGGTCTGAGCGATCCTTTAGAGCATAGTACAATAGAAACGTTTCGCTAACGCGTTGGTTGTCCAACCATAAAACTAAACATATACAATGAAAAACAACAGCTCTACAACATAACCTACAGGATTGAAAATTCACCATTTTTAAATTGAAGAGGACAACCGACGCGTTGTCGAAACGTCCCTTTAGTGTTATGCTCTGTGGGATCGCTCAGACTAACAATAAAACTTCTGACCAGTACACAGTGGTCCGGAAATGGATTTTCGCGGACAATTTCGCGTAGAGGTCGTACTTTTTACCCGATTCCAAGTTTTTTTATGAATACGTAGCATAAAATTTCTGATAAACGTAAGGTGGGCGATTTTCTATTTTTAGTTCAAACGAATTCCTGTGTTAATAAATATAACGGAAAAGTAGGAAATGTCAAATCATTATTTTTTATTGAAGTGGAAACAACATGACTTTGCTCTAAATCATCAAAATTGCATGCATGAATATTAACTAAATGTAAATGATTCCTTTTAAAAACAAAACATTTGTTTCAAAAAGATTGTATAAACAAATATGTGGTTTCTCCCTTCTCATCAGCGCAAATCTTGTGTTCGTCAATGAAAACGAAAGGAATTTACAGAAAGTACTGTATAATCCGAGAAAAGTTATGAAAATTAATGTTTATGATTGTTATAAACGAAATACGTTAACATATAGTCGAAATGTACTTGTTTTTGTAGAAAATTT
>WSXT02175067.1:0-22112 GCA_011762715.2 Neuroterus valhalla | reverse complement strand
TCCCGGTTTAACTGATTGACCAATCAGATTCCACCAATCCCCACACTGGAATCCTCGACCAATCACAGGCATCGTTGCGAGCATATATAAGAACACCACAACCTAAAAACCTCAGTTTTAGGCCAGTCCTGAAGAAATTCACACGTCAGTTATTTACTCGTAGGTTCAAACCGTGAGAGAATTGCTCTCATTGACTTTAGTCAGCGTACTGACGATTCAGATACTATTAGTTCCGCACGCACACTCATACTCATGCATATATACATAGAGAGCGGTGCTTACTCTCTCTCTCATAACAGTGAGTATAGGAATTAAGAAAGGAGAGGAATTTTTGACAGGGAGAGGAATCAGGCAAGGTTGCCTGTTGAGCCCGCTACTGTTCAGTAAAATGTGAGCAAACTTTTACACGGAGAAAAAAGTTCGGCCCCTGTGGCTGGAAAGTCCTGCCGTTGAAGCATGCTTCGCCTAGTCGGCAGATAGCATCGACTACAACATAGGGGAACACTGTAGTTTTAGCATGACTGTCACGGACACTGTCAAATGATCCGAAATGTCAAGCTATGAATCCAACTATATAACTTACTTCGAAATCTTTGTATGGAGATATCGAATCTCCAATGTGCTAAAAGGCGTTGAAAGAAATCGTCTATCCGTATGAATTGCTTTTTTGTTATATAAAATTATTAGTTACGTTACAACGGATCCAAATTATTCAAACACGACAACACACGGTAGCAGAGCATCCGCCGCTTCGTGTGGCATGGGTAAGCGTCTACTAACGTAGCAGGAATGTCCTGCTAAAACTGCAGTGTTCCACGGCCCTGTTCGCTTTACTCCACTCACGTGAAGCTCGCATTGCTTTGCAACACTAGTTCCGCATTCTTTTTTTCTTCGTGTAGAAAAAGCTGAAGAAAAACGGAGAAGGAGGATTGACCTCAGGAGGCAGTAAGCTTTACACTCTAGCATATGCGGATGATGTTGTACTAATAAGCAGAGGACGAAAGAGGATTTAATTTGATGTTGAGAGCGTTTGAAGAGTACGTCTGAGGAAAAGATTCAATGGTAACCATAAGTAAGACCAAAATTATATGCTTCAGGAATGAAAAGAAGTAAACAGAGTACAAGTGGAAGTTTAACGGAGAAACTGTTGAACGAGTCGACGAATCAAGTTAGGGTTTTCGTTCCAAGCAGGGGAAGGGGGACATCGAGGTGCTAGTAATAATGAGTATAGAGTATACGATTGGAGGATGATAACATATGGAGGTTTGATGTACTACTATGGGCAGTGGTGTGCTATGGAGTAGAAATTCGGGGGTGAAAGGAGTTAAAGAGAATGAAATGTCTCCACAAGACTTAAGTTAGGTCGTTTCTGATGATTCCTACCAACTGTTATTTTCTACAAATTAGATAATAGTGGAAGTCTCAGAATTTCGGCGATGACCATCAAAAGTTTCTAAACAATAAGGTATATGAAATTTAAATCTTACCGTCCTGCCACACCTCAACGGTTTGTTCTACTGATTAGCGTGTAGGATACTCTCGTGATACCACTGAATTGAACACGAAATATTGCAATTAGCAGGGCGAGGCAATTATAAACACCTTCCCACACTTGCCTGCACATTCGGTATTTTGGATCAAAATCACAATTCAAGGACCAAAATCATAAGAGAGGAGGCATCCACCTGATAATCTCCTTCTCTCTCGCAGAGAGCCTTATCCTGACACTCTAATCAGTTTATCAAATTTTTTGCGCGGATGATAAATATAAGCGACCTTGTAGTCTCAAGCGCTGATCAGCGAATTACGAATATGGCGACCCTTCGTTCCTTGCAGTAGGGAGTATGAACCCGTACTATGGCGTGCAAGGCAGAGAGTGAGGATCGCCGGAGGTGCGTCAACGTGCCGACAGAGGCCACCGCTATGCTGTTTTCTATACCTAATTTTCGAATGCCACGATCTATTTGACCGCTAGCAGTCAGTTTTCGCCGTCGAGATATTAAAGCGCGTTTTTCTCCTGTCGAATCTTGAAACCGTCAAATACAGTTAAAGCAAATTCTTGAAGTGGATAATTATTTCCGGATATTTTTGAACAGGCGAGAATCTTATCCACCCGATTATCCGGAATTCCTCAGCATCTCGGTGGCGACTCTGCCTTCCTCTGGACCATCACAAAATCTGTCTGATTGTGTGGCTAGTTATCTACCCCCCCCCCCCCTTCCCCCCATCGTCACAAGTCGAACATTAAAAAAAGATAACAGGAACAAGGGCTAAGTAGGTGGTCAGTTGGTCGTGGGGGCTAAGGCATGGGCTTTGGACCCACACCGGCTGGTTGTGGGTTCGATTCCCGCCTTGCACTCTGGAAGAGCTTCGGCGGCCCACGCGGTGAACACTTTCCTAGCAAGGGAGTGTTCATCTCCGGAAAGTCGTGGTGCCGGTACCTCTAGAGGAAAGGTTTACTCTAAGTACTTGGGGCTGGTGTTCTTGGTGGTTCGGAACCCACCTTAAGATGTAGGTCCCCCTTACTTACTACTGAGGTAGTGGTGGGGTGTGTAAAGGAATAGTGGAGAGGTACTAGGAAAATGTAAACCCTCAAGGGACACATTGAATCAACCAATCAAACAAGGGATGAGTATGAGTTGAGAAATTAATTAGTAGGAGCTCCGTTGTCTGGCAAGTATCCGGATTATTCGTGGAAGCACATCATAACCTCAAAAATGTTCAAATGATAGTTATTCCCTACTAGTTAACATTTAATTCAACTGATAATTGAAAGACACTTGAATATGGCTCTAATCAACCCAAGTATCTTGGAGTAACAGTATCCAGCTAATTTAGCCACTACTGTCTACCCTGGCTGTTCGCAGGCAGCCCTATATATTTTTCGTTGTTCAAGGTTCTTTTCCGTAAGTGAATCCGCTATAGTTCGTTATAATTTTCTGTTATATTGTGCGGGAATTCAAATGCCCCGTCACAACACCGATATAACAATATAACATATCAAAAACAAAACATGAAAAATAACGTTCAATTCTGAGAATCACACTTGATTGCAAGTATATGTTTATAGATTTTCTCTGAGATTGGAAATGTTTTTAACTTTTGTATACAATATATAAACAATCATCATACAGTTTTAATTGTTTAATGTCTTGAAATTCATTATGAATTATAAAATTAATTCCTAATCTCATTGTCTTTCATCATTGTAAATGCAGTGGTAACTTATTTTTAACTTTCTCCAGCTTCTTCAATTGCCAACGGGCTAGGTCTGACAATTGCTGAGTAACACTCAAGATTTAGATCCATCGGCCAGGGGGCGCAGTTAGTAGTCCGATTTCAACCGAACATCTTTTCGCATTGCATAAGCGATCTCCCACCTCATCTCTGATAGCAATACTTGACGTCCAGACAGTGGCGACTCCTGGTTGAGTTTGTGCGTCAGATTCACCTGAATTCGCATTTTAAATATTTCAAGTAGCAGTTCAAATTTAAGAGAGTTCAGACAGTTGTTCAGAAGTCATTAAAGTTTATAGTTTACACAAACGCCTGCGGTAGCCGACTACCCGTTGTACTGTACAGCCAAAGGCATAGTCGAGCATGGCTGGCTCCTCGGCGACGCTACTCATTCCTCTTCGACGTTTCTTCGGCCCTGGATCGGGATCCTGCTTCTATTCCTCCTCCAGCACCTTATCTGAATCTCACATTTCCTTACACTTTAAGCATGTGGTGTCTGTGTAGCTCTGATGCTTGCAGTGGAAACAGAACACCCTCGGGGTGGTTTCGGCACACTGGCCTCAGAGTCAGCCTCCGTTCCGGAACTTCTAGCAGATCGCATCCACTGCGAACGTCACCAAGGATGGCCTTAGTGAACCTGCCAATAGCTATCTAGACTTTGTCGGGACATATCTCAAGACCGTCTTAGTTACGATTAACCCCGGGTGTTCCACCTCCGAACAACAGAATTTGCTCTTATCAGGATTTACCCTTCAAGCCTGCCTCAGCCACTCTTTCAAGAGCCCTGGAGAGCCAATTCATGTATTTGCCAAATTTGTCGGTGACTATTGTTGTGGCGTTCAGGTGGGTGAGGACATTCGTCCTAATCTTCAACGTAATAACTCCCTCTATTTACCTGTGTAAGCTCGCGGAGGCCACATCAGTTCAAAGGGCATCCTTTTATACTCAAAGAACCCCCTGTCAAGCACTGTCAAAGTGATATACTTCTGGCTCTCTTCGTGAAGCAGGATCTGATTGAAGGCCTAGCTCAAGTCGATTTCCTAAATGTACTTGGGCGCCTCTGTCTGTTTTAGGTTGTCTGGAACTCTGTCAAGCACAGGTGGGTGGGGGGGGGGGGGGGGGCGCATCTATTTTCGATACCTTGTTTGACTTCCGAAAATCTAGGCACAGTCGGGAACTGCCGTCGGACGTACAGGTTAGGACAAGTGGTGATGACCACTCGCTAAAAGAGTCAGTAATGATGCTTACATCGATTCCTGAACCTTTGAGAAAAATAATTGATAACGCTCCTTCATGGGACGGTGGCCCTAGACGTCTATGGCATGCTTGCTCAAAGAGTTTGGCTCCAACAGCTCCTCGTATTTTGAAGGAAGCTTCGCTTTCAAAAGTTTCCTCAAAGCTACCTCTATCTTCTCGAATAAGTCCGCTATGCCGCTACAGACTTCATCTCAATACAGCTGTTGTTCTAAAGGGTAGTGCTTACTGTCTGCAACCGACATGGAAAATGTGCTTGACCGTGAGGTGAACACCATGCCGAATTACCCCTGCTTGTCCAGTCCCAATACCATTTCGGTGTCGAGGTTCCTGAATACTCTTTTTCCGCATTCCTTAGTAACCCCGTCTATCGTAACAGGCAAATTCGCTTTATCCAGAATAATGTAGGTCAAACCGTTTTCCATAATCAGTCAGAACCTTTTGATCTCGTCTAGTTCTCTACTGGTCACTTTCACCAGCTCTTCCCAAACCGAGAGCCTTATTGACGTTCGAAAGGATCCGTGTTCTTCTAGAGTTTCCAATGGGATGAATCGTATCCCTGAGTTTGAATTTGTTCTTTTACTTGTCGTTTGGTATCGTCGTGGCCGAAACGAGAGAAGAATCCATTATTGAATTTCGACCAACTATAAAATTATTTTTTGTGGTCCCTGAACAATTTCCGTGCTATCAGGTCCAATATCACCGGCATTGCGATAAGTATTTTTTCGTCAGTTACCTGAGTTGATTTTTTGCTGTCCTCGATTTTAGATAGAAAACTCAGCGGATAAAAAGCAGCGGATAAGCTGCTTCGAGCCTGCTTCAATTTCCTAAAGCATACTACTTTGATTCCCTTGAGCTCGTTTTAGGCACGGCGGAGGCTGTTCAAAATCATTTGGTCAAAAAATAAGTCCCTACCAAAATTTCGCCTCCTGGGAAATTGTCGGGTCTTGTTCATCAAGTCTGTTTTTGTCTCAAACCCCATTTTCGAACGTTGGCTTTACCTACGCCTAGGGTCAGATTTTTTCGGGGTCGCACGTCACAGAATTTTTCTCTGGTTTGACTCATCGTACTCGCGAGTCATCGAAAAGAGGCCGTATTTTCGGTTATTCTAGGGTAATCTACAACTACGCGTGGTCCCCGTGTCGTACTTTCCGTGTCCATATTGGGAATGGGGGAGGAGGAGGGGGTCGCAGATATAAATTTTGGGGCAACAGGGTTATATAGTGTTGTAAAAGGTATCAGGATTTCGTGGAAGTTTGCGTAATTAATTGTCCATTTATTGTTTTGAAGTTCCGTGGGAAAGATTTAGTTTTATTTTTGACATGATTGAGGAATATTAAATCTTGTTTTGTTCTGCGTTATTCGTTGAAAGGAATAATGTCCCTATTCCTAAAATATCGATTGTTTAATTTTATTCAAGAACGCATATTCCTTCCCATTTCGCGCCACGGAATTTATTCAGTTCCGAAAATTAAAAGAGATGAAATGGTTTGTTTCTCATAGGAATATTTTTCTTAAATGTTCATTTAATCATTCCAAAGCTTGTGGAGAAACGGGTTTTCTCGGTCGCTCTCATATAATCTATTTTTAAAATTTTCCTAGGATTTGATTGATTTATTGTTTGGTCAAATTTTCAGTTCATTTTTATACCCTGCTGTTAAGATTTCTTGTTTGTTGCTTCTAATGAGTAAAATATTTGAATGTGGCTATGTTGGTTATTTTATTCGAATTTTCACATTATTATTCAGAAGGAAATTTTTTCTTCGTTAGATACAACAAACATACTTGATTGAATCGAGTAAGGAGAATTATCTTGATGTTTCGGACCTGCTTCCAAATTAATTTCATCAATTGGAAGTTTTCCGGAGAAAGAAAAGAAAACACAAAAAAAGTCCACGGCTTAGAAGGCTGACAATGTTCTGTTACAAAAAAAAAAAAAACGCGTTCAGAGGGTTTCAAGGTCGTTTATAGCTGCCAAGGATCAATTTTTAGTCAATCATTTTTTCAATTTCGAATGCAAAAATTCACGTTTATGTTACGTACTTGCCATTATTCTCTTCGTTTCATATACGTAAATGTCTTTGAGCTCTTTCCGATTTGCCTTCGACCCCGGCCTAGGTTTCTAACGTGTTAATTGTTCTCTGTAATCTTTGAAATGTATGTGCGATTACCATGAATAATTATTTATCTTTGTTGGGCGCTATATTCTGGGGGGTTCGAAATCGGCCTGGAGGAATTTCCCCTAGCATTTGAAAATAAAGAAAAGGAAATAATTCAATTTGGAAAAGTTCTTGATACTGGAGATTCCAACTTACCGATTGCAATTCCGCCGATTCTTTTGAGGAAATGGAAAAAAGAGGGGGAACACAAAAGGTGCGTTATTTATTTCCGAAAGGAACCGTAAAAAAAGACCGCATGTACAAGCCCGCCCAACTTTCTTTGTCGATTACCCACAATGTGATCATTCTAAGTTTCTTAACCACAAAGTTACAAGTTACACAGAAAATTCTGAGGAATAGAATATAATTACACACTAATAACATGAAAAATCGGGTGCAAAAATATCGATTTTTAGTCTGTCGGGAGTCTTGCACATGCAAGGATGGCTAGGCGTCATGGTCAGAAAACAAAAAACGTATACTTTGAGGCTTTCGGCCATCGTGGGAAAAAAATTTCAAAGGCGAAAGCAGTTCCTAATATAATGTAAGGAAAATTTCGATATCCTTCAATTTTTTCAATAGTCCTTTTGATCAAATTTTCTGTGGCGAGTGCAGAACATAGATGACGGGTTAGGTTACGCTTGGAAGCATGTTGAGGTTGATTTACAATTTTCAGGTCCCTGACCATCTGCCGCCTTCGCTGAGATCACATGATTTATCTCCGTAGCCCGCGCGATTTCGCAGACTCGCAGTTATGGGAAGGACACCCAGTTATTTTCTTACAGTATCAAGATAATAGCCTTTAGAGCTGCCTCGGATGGTCCAATCCGAGGCAGCCTTGGTGACGTGCAGCCTTGTTGCAGAAGTCAGTGGCAATATTAGAAGGCCTCAATTCAAGTCACTCAGACTGTGTCTTCCCAACAACGTGCTCCCTCCTAGTTAACTAACACTCGTAGACATGATTTGGATCCAGAATGAGGTATAAATTGGAAGGAAAACAAAGTATGAATACAAAGGTTTCGTGAGAGCCATGAGTGTACCGTGGTTGCGGTTATGGTTTAATCTCTGCTCTGTAATTTTGTTGCGGCTATTGTTCTGAAGTGGTGGATGGAATTTACCTCCATCACAATTCGTAACGGCAATATGAAGGAGGATGCAGGAAGGGAGATTGAATTCAAAGTACGAAATAAGACCAGCTCCCAGTACTGTCCTGTCATGGCAACTTTGAGATATGGAGTGTGGAAGAAATAACCAAGTTGACTTTGAATGGGAATGGTCAGCGTAAGGATCGGACGAAGAAGTGGAAATAAAGGAGGAAGATAGCTTATTGCACGGGATAAGAGAAAAGCCAAGATGACCAAGAAAAGACTGCTGAAGAAGGAAAAAACAGAATTATTGTTACGAAATTGAGCTACAATCTATAAAATAATAGCTTTAAGGCCATGTTAAACATGGGTTTGTGACCCAAATTATCGATTTTTCTTGCAACAACTCACGTCCGCACCAAATTAGATATCGAGTTGATTTTTTGGGGAAAGCCTTAGAAAACAATCAACTACGTTTGTATACAACATTCGGTTCAAAATTTTGAAGAAAAATTCGCAAAAAAATTTTTTTTTCAAAATTTTATACAAAATGTTGTACACAACCGTAGTTTATTGTTTTCTAAGGCTTTTATCAAAATATCAACTCGATATCTATTTCGGTGTAGACGTGAGTTCTTGCGAAAAAAAGATGTCGGTAAGGTATGAATCGGGTAGGTTCAACATGGCCTTAAGAGGAAACAGAAGCTCAATGCAAGGTCTGAAGCGACCAGGATTGGGGATAGCATGCAATAAGATTTCAGAGAAATAGGTGTTGAGATAGTACTACATATGGATTCTGAATTTGAAGAATATTTAATGATTATGTAAAAACTCTTAATCCCATAAAAGCGAGGGTGATTATCACAGTAGTTTCGGCAAATTTAGGTTCGAAAAACCTTTTTTTTCCATGTTGAAGGGTAAACGTTTCGAATGTATAATTGAAATTTTCAAATGAAAATTCAAATGTTCAAATGTCACCGAATTTTTCTGAAGATTTACTATTTTTAGGAATCTTCTTAACCTATTTTGCGGTTAGAGGAAATTCGGAAGAAAATTACATTCATATACTTCGAGACCAAAATTTGTGATAAGAACAGTTACTGTTAGATTTGTAAATGTTTTTGTGATAAAATGTTATTCTCTTATCAATACAAACAATACAAAGCAGTCTGAGCGACAACAGAATTTTGTTTATCGATTGCACACTTCGTGTATCATTTGTTTACAACAATTAAGTGGATAATTGATTGGATTATTTGTATCAGGTAAGTTGAGGGGATTTCCTCTTATGCATCAAATAAGGACAATAGGAGGTTTACTTAAGCAGTCATGTCACATTTCCGAGCAGAAAATGTCACTTCTTCTAGTGAAAGTATTATAGATAAACGGATGGGAAAGACAAACTTCATATTGCGAAATGCTCCGGAATTTCAGTGAACTTTAATTTTGCAATAACAACGATTAGAGATTGGACCCGAATTGAATTCTCTAGCCATTTTCAAACGAAAAGAGTACATTCTTTGACACTGTGAAACGTGGAAAACATATCAGAAAAAGAACACTGACTCCTGAATTCTTCTTAAAAGTGACTCGGTACGTTGCTTTTTCATCAATTTTTTGCAAATGACATTTGAATTTCCCTGAAATTACTCCGTAATCACTCCGTAATATGCATTTCTTAGAAAATTCTCCCAATCAGCTTTGAAAAAATATCTACAATTGCGCCAGAAACCACGTGAATCATCTGTCTTAATATGCATCCAAGCGCGAAAAATTGTGATTAGTTGGGTCAACATATGACACTTACTCAGAAATAATATAGATTGAAATGCCATCAGTAGATACGTATATGTTTGAATTCTTGATTTTTTTAAACAGATAAAATTCTTAACGCTGACCGGATGCGAACATAATGAATAACCCTGTCGGTGCAGTATATGACTAATACTACTCAGCTTTTCTTGCAATTTCAAAGTAACATTGGAATTTCTCATATCAATTCTATCGTTAAAACTTCTATGACATATTTTCTTCAGGTCATATGTTCAATAAAGCTTACTGAAATTCAGATGAGTACGTTAGGTTTTACTCTTCGGCCGGCATTTAACATTAATTCAAATACATCGAATCAATTCACGGCGCGTCGTATATACCGCTTATTATACACATAGTATAACTAGTCGTCTCTATTCTGGATAAAAATAGACTTGGATGGATTGTTTTGCAATCATAAAAATTCTTGATGATATCACGTCTTTTCCACTTAATTTGTGTAATGTGAAATGTGTTTTCTAACTCGCGCACGTCTTCTCAAATCGTTGACCATAAGCTGGATAGTACAATCCTCGACCAATAATGATGTATTTTTCATAAGATTCATTCTATATTGAATCTAGATCCACCTAATTAGTTCATTTAGTTAAGTCTTCTAGTTTATAGGCTATGAAGCCGAATTCCGACCACTGTTTGAGTTTAATTTCCTCTAGTTTCCTAAAATGATCCCCAAGGGCTTAGCCTGGCCAGTGCCGGTGACTGGCATAGGACATGGAAGGTTTTCTGGCCATCCCTGCCGTATTTCCTAATGCCATCCTATGAAGCCGAATTTCCACCACTGTTTGCGTTTAATTTCCTCCACTGTTTGCGTTTAATTTCCTCTAGTTTCTTAAAATGATCCCCAAGGGCTTAGCCTGGCCAGTGCCGGTGACTGGCATAGGACATGCAAGGTTTTCTGGCCATCCCTGCCGTATTTCCGAATGCCATCTGGTTTGCTTTTATGTTGCCCTGATCCCTGGGTGATCAGGAATCCGTATAAAGGGTCACGCTTTTCTTTTCTGTGAAACGATATAATGTTTTTTTGCATTGTCAGACCAGCCCTGATTTTATTTCCGGTTTGCCGAATGCATTTAATGTAACTTTGCTATCCCAGCAGATTTCAATGTGCGTACCAGCCGCGTATTTTTCTGTGAGTTTCGCAGCCCAGCTGGGGCAGCCAGCATATCCGCCTGAAAGCGCTTTCATTTTAGGCCTATCAATGCACCTGAATGATGCCCCTTAGCTAAGATTACAATTCAATCCCTGACATGTCTCTTTATCGACTTCTCTATCGCCTTTGAGATAAATGGTGTCAGACTATTTGGCCTTAAATCTTCAGCAGAGCAGCAGTGTAGCCCTCCTTCTCAGGTTTAGGAATGAAGACCACTCTACCGTCCTTTTATGCTGATGGCAATGCCAATGCAGTATGTACACTTGTGAGGTACTTCTACCAGAAATTGTGCACCATGTCTGGACCTGTAGCTCTCTATTTACTTGATGTTTCTAAAACCACTGAAACGTCTGCGTCTGTAATGGTAGTAAGCTCCATTACAGGGGTTTCACTTGTCCTTTTCGTCTGCAGTTGACACCACTGAGCGTCTTAATTGATTCTGTAATTATCCTCCCAAACACTTGAACAGTAATCAGCCATTTGATCCAATTGAGAAACTTCGTTGTTCAGCTGCATATTTTTCTCTTTGCGTAGTTCAAGATAGATCCTTCTCTCATCTGCCTGGAAGGTTCGGTTTCCTTGCCTTCTTGCGATACTTTCTAATTATATCTATGCAGTTTAGCAGTAAGAGCATCAAGTATCTGCCGTTGAAAGTCTATATTCTCATCTTACGATGTTGGTGTCAATGTCTCGATGTTCCAAGGATAGATCATATTAATAACATGGTGTATCAGCTTTCTGGTTCGATTTCCTTTCTTATTATGGGTCGATCGGCCCGATTGGCGACTTACTTTGCTGAAATCCAAATGCATCTGTAGGCCTTGTTCTACGACCTAGAAGGTCTGATGACTGCCATAGGCGGACAATATACAAGAGTTTGCACCCATAGCGCTGTTGTTTTTGCATTCAAGTGCAAAAGCAGAACCTTGTTGTTGAGGTGCCCTATGAGTACATGCAGATCCTTCATGATAAACATCTTTGGTAAAGAATGCCTCTTCGTTGGTTCTACATTCCTGAACTTCAATGGAACTTATCCACAATTCCTTTCGGGGTGCTGCAGTTTTCCTGGGATTTAGGTCTTTACATCAACGTGAACGTTGATTTCCAGATGTGGTTCTAGTGTACCCAATACTTGTTCATCATTATCCCTAGCACCTATGCTCTCAGCTTCAAGAACCTCTTTATTGTCCTCATCTCCTATGAAGATTTCATTATTGGGAAGCTGTTGTCCTGCCTTCATTTTAATAGTAGCTATTCAGCCTCCAAAGGCAATCTGTTAACAGGTATTAATCGTTTTTGTTCTGCTAGATTATGTTATTCTATTTTTGTAGCTAGATGCGGACACTTAAGTATGAAGAGACGATGATGTTCTCTTCTCACACTCTGCCCACTATTCTGTGTCACGGAATGGAGGCGCATAACATCTCTGTCCGTATGGTAAGTCTATTTTAATCGCCTCCTGTATCGCTGAATCTCCAAGACAGCTTCTAGTTGAATGAGGCTTCTGGATGATATATGTGGTGGTACTGGATTATCAAGAAATTGCGCAGGAACATCAATAACATCATGGTGTTCTATTGCCTCATTAGTCTCCACTTGATCTTGTAGTGAAGCTTCTTGTGAGTGATGTGAGCACTTATTGCTTCATCTTCATAGCTCGGTCTTCTTAGATGGGGAGAATCATTGCGGATGTCCGTCACCCTTGTGATTTGATCTTTCACGCAAACTCTGTAGATAGAGGTACTTCCCACCGAACTTTATCCTCGAATTGTAGCCTTTTTTGCGCTTAGTCCCAAACTTCACGCTTTGATAGTAGAGTTCCACTGTTTCCCGCGTTCCGCAAATGTCCTTGCTGACAAGATTGCTGATTGGTGGGGTCTGCCTGACCATCACACAGCTCACCATGACCACCGTTCCGCATGCTGTGGCCCCAGCAGTGGCTCCAGAGACGCCCCGATGATCCTCGGGAAGCGACCAGCGTTTCAATACATTTATCGAATTCATTGAAAACAATGATTTACTGAGACTCAAAATAAATAATCAATTAGCATAACGTCGTAATTCTGAATTGGACATTATCAACTAAGTGTGATGTAATGATATAATAACTTATGAAGTTTTTAATAATTTTATGATGAAAATTTTGACATTTTTATGCTATCGGACATATTAAAAATGAAATTCAAAAATCATAATTGGATAATTAAATAATCGCATTAAGAAAAACCTAATCAGAAAACAGTTTGTATTACTTTAAAACGGTTGGGAACGTTTTCAACCACACTGAGGCCAAAAACCAAGTATTGACAAAGGCGTCTGTCTGTATATCTATATATCGATATAGCTGTCTGGCTGTCTGCTTGTTTGCCTGTCCGTAAGCACCAAGAACATATCTATTGAGCGCTTCACTGCTGTGAATCTCACTAATTCCCATCGATTGCTCATGAGTGGAAGGAAGGCAAAAATAGAAAAACAACTGAAATATAAAAGAGATAGACTAAGATTCTTGTGTATGATTTCCTGAGGGTATATTTCCTCGTTTAACATGTTAACTCTGAAAGAAATGAACCGATCAAATCGGGATTCGGTACACTCATTTATGACCTAAGAAAAGAAAAAACGAATTCATTCACCAGCTATCTTTGCCAGACGGTTTTGAGTTCATCCATCGTTAGAGTCCATCGTTAGTTTCTATATTGAATACTGCAAAGTTTAATCGATTGAGAAATCTAAGTTACTTTCAAGTTGCAGAGTCGATGATTATGTGCGGCTCAAAGCCTACAAAGCCTTTAGGAATGTAATCTCTCCATACTAAGTTACGTGAAAAATTCAAAATATTGGGATGCATTAAGAAATCTCAAACTGAAACAGATGTTCTTACTGAATTCTCACCCAACTCTGAATAATTTATAAAGGGAAAAAAGAGTAGAAGAGTATTGCGAGTGCAAGGAATAAATATGAAAACCAAGGTCGTAGTAGAAAAAGGGCTGTATATATTAAACATATTTGGAACATTCTTTCACAAATCGTACGGATTTGGACCAAAAAAAATTTCCAGCTCTCCAAATCTCCCCAATTTTTTTCACAAAGTTCTTATTGTATTTAAACAGACTCGTATACAAGGTTTTAGTTCAAGAAAATTGTTTTTTCAGAAATACGCCCATTGTGAATTTTAATGCTTTATCTCATTCTGCTACATGTTAAATTCATTATTTCTGTTTCTACTGATGATATCGTTAGAATTTTTCTTTTATTATAAAGGTAATAATATCAGCCTTCAGTCACGTGAATGTTGTACCTCCAACTTGAGTACCTTTAATAAAATAACAATTTGGTTGTTCAAATAATATCATAGTGTTAACCACAACGACATCGATTGAAAAAATTACCATCGTATTCGTAATGTTTTTAGATACAAAAGCCTTTTTACAGAACCTGGTATTATTACCTTTATAATAAAAGAAAAATTCTGGCGGTATCACCAGTAGAACCAGAGATAATGAATTTAACATGTAATAGAATAGGATTAAGCATTAAAATTCACAATGGTCATATTTTCGAGAAAAAAATTTTTCTAACAAAAACATCGTATACATGTCTGTTCATTTTCAGTATAGACTGTGAAGAGGATCATAGACTTCGTTACAACTGAGTCAGCACTGAGTCAGCACTGAGTCAGCACTCATCTTCCATATAAGCCCGACTGGCCTCCTGGCTCGGGGCATTTACACCTTGTATCTTTGACCGAACACTTTGTTCAAATAAAATCATATTAAATCATCTTTGAAGTCTCCAAAACCATTCATTCCTCTCCTTGGAATTCCTTTGCTACTTTTTAAAAACTACCCTAGCATAAATTTTGGATCACATAATTGGCGATCCTGCCAGGATAATCAGAATCCGCATCGTTGGGACCCTACGGTGGAACTCTGAGGAAACCAGACATCCAGAACGATTTGCGAACATCAGCTTCATCAGACTCTTGTCGCTGAAAACCCAAAAAGGATCTGGAAAACGCTACGATCTCTCAAGGAATTCAACTTGGTGGTTTTCCTGCAAGACCCGTCGGACGATCAGGAGCAGTCAACAAAAGTCCTGTTGGGAAGATTTGGAAGGAAAATGAGATTCATAGCACTACAATTTCTTTGGGTGATTACGAAATTTTATTGAAAAAACTCATACTACGAAGAGTTTGTCGTACACCGAAGAAAATGAAGATAAAAAAAAATAAATAGTGTCTGTAGAATATTTCCTCAGTAAGTGCCCTAATATTAAATGCGAAAATTGGAAATTGAATAATATACATTGTTGAATTGAGAAAATTGAAAAGTAATTTGGTCTAAAGTTTATGGGTCAAAGTGAATACGAATATGTATAAATTGAAAAACCTGAAAAGCGTAAATGTTTAGTGAATATCGAGAAGCGAAAAAAATCAAGAGTGATAAATCGACAAATACGAGCAATAGTGACACGGATTCCCATTGTAATAGTTCCAAACCAAGTGTGCATTTTTAGGGAGTGACCGGGAAAAATAGTTATTTTCCTAACAAACAAGTGAAACTCGCGCAGCCAAAAATGTTCAACAATATGAAAAAATTCCTTTCGCTCGATAACATTGCGAGTGCCACTCAGGACGAAGTGAAGGCACGATTTTTTGAAATGAAAGAGGCATTACGGGTTGCTCAAGAAAAATTAGAACGCATTAACTAACTCCCACCTGACACAGAAAACCAGACGTCAACAACAGCTCTCACGACTCCATATCTTCGAACTCACGACAACATGAAAACAATAAGAGACATTCTTATGTACACCAGTGAATTCGATGGATCCCAGGATATAGATTCATTTCGTGAAGATCTACGAAGAGTTGTAGACAAAATTTACAACAACGAAACTAAAAGGGGACGCGTTAAAAGTAGCATCACGAATTTCACCACCGCTGACATTCACGAGTCTAGGAGAATCTTTAACGCTTGAATTTGGATCAAGACGGAAATCGCTCGCGCAATTGTATCGTGAACGTGATCAGATGTGCCAACGGCTTAGTGAAAAGGCATAAGATTTCATTAGGCGGAATCAAGGCATGGACCGGGAAATACAAAAAGCGATGGATTGTAGCCCGGCTTTTCCAAGCAAAATCAGGCTCGACGTGAACATTTTCAACAGCGAGTAGTTGGAAACAAAGACCCGCCGAGGCGACCATACCCGATAGAGGAAGTAGGTCAAGATCAGGATCAAGAGAAAGAAGACATTTACCAACTAAAATCCACCTACGAGGAGGAGGAATTGGAGGACATCCTCTTGTAAGAATTCAACTCAGAGGCCATCGATGTGGAAGGGGACTATTGGTAGACTCAGGAAGTCCTGACTCTTTCATTAAAACAGTATTCCTAATAAAATGTGAATGTCAACCAGAGAAAATCCCTGAAGAAAAACGGAAGAGTTTCGAGATTGTCAATGGAATACATAAGATGCTTGGTATGTGCACTTTATCGTCAGGTAAGGATAGCCACCGATTTCATGTGGTGCGCGATAACTTTCCTGTAGACTGCGACGGAATTCTCGGTAGAGATTGGCTCACTGCAAACCGAGCAAAGAATAATTTCATCAACAATACGCTTGACCTACCTCACATTTCTATCCCACTTGAAGGAGATTATAATCCTGTCGTGTTGCATGTAAGACCCTCGTGTACACATGTAAACTTAGAACTCCTGAGAGGAGATTATATAATCAGTGGGAAAGGCGTATTACCAGAAATATATCGAAGCAACGGGATAACAAAAGTGCTAACAATTAATGCTGTAGGAGAACATCAAGAACTCAATTTTCGAAAAAGGGATTTAAACATATAAAAACTCTCGGATCTCAACTTTGAAGGCAAATTGACAAATCCTGCGAATAAAGATGAACTAATATCACAGATTCTGAATAATAGAAATAATAGAGAAGAAAGAAAAAAACATTTGCCCACTGGCATAATGCGGAAGGTACTATTCCCATCTTTTCAGTTTCCCGGAATAAAGCTAACGATGAAAGAATTTAAGAATTACTATCAAAAAGCTCCCTTTCTCATTTACCTAATAAATTACAAGATGACATGAGGAATCTGCTCATTGAATTTAATGACATATTTTCTCTGTCAGATGATCCAATGGCAATAGTTTCAGACGTCGAACACCATATCAAGTTGAAAACGGAGAAAACTATCAGTGTACCTCTGTACAAACACCCAATTCTATTTCAGCCAGAAATAGAAAGTAAAATTTCTGCATTTTTAGGAAAAGGTCTGAGGCGTCCTTCTTTTTCTCCTTATCAGGCTAATGTCTGGCTGGTAAAGAAAAAGTTGGATGAAAACAAAAAACAAAAATGGCGTTTGGTTATGGATTTCCGTAAATTAGGGCAGGTTCTCACCTTGTGGACCCGAAAAAGTTAACTTTTTTAAGGAATTTTTTTTGAGAAAAGTATTAAATATAAAAAGCTGAAAATTTGTTCTGGACATGAACATCCATTTATAATGAAGAATACAATTTTTTAAATTGACAGAATGAAAGAAGGGGGAAGGGGGCGTCTATCAATTGCGGCATGTCTGTGGGGAGGTGTCTCGCTACCGGAAGTGATTCTGTCAAAATCCGTGATCCGAAACAAAAAACCGAACGCATTCCTAATTTGTACCGTGTTATCTATTAAATAAACTAGAATTATGAAAAAAAGCTCAAAATTAGGGAAGTTATGAGGTTTTGAAAAAAAATTACGATTTTCGCACCTTTTTTCTTCACGTATTATTCTTTTAATTGAACAATTTTCAATATTTTTGATTGATTCTAGTTAATTTGTTGAAAAAAACCCTGAGAAACATTTTTAAAAAATGTTGGTAACGATTGGTTCATTACAGCGTCTTCAATCACTTCCGGTAGCAGGAAAACCTCCCCACTTACATGCCGCCATTTATGGACGCCTCCTCCCCCTTCTTTCATTCAGTCAATTGTATTCTTGAGAGAAATGTTCATATCTAGAAAAAATTTTCAGCTTTTTATCTTCAATAATTTTCTCCAAAAAAATTCCCAAATAAAGTACATACATACATATGGCCAATGGTTTTCACCAAGTAGCCGTGGCCAAGGAAGACATCGAAAAAACTGCCTTTTCCACACACAAAGGCCATTGGGAATGGGTACGCATGCCCATGGGATTAATAAATGCTCCCTCTACATACCAAAGAATGGTCAACATTAAATTACAGGGATTAATAGGAGACATTTGTTTCATCTATCTTGACGATCTGATTGTAATTAGCAGATATGAGGAGGAACATCTCAAAAATTTCAGAAAGGTGTTCGAAAGATTGCGCGAAACCAAAATTGTTCTACAACCTGACAAGTGTAAATATTTAGATCAAGAACTCGAATATTTGGACCATTCAGCTGGACCAGAAGGTGTCGAACCACTTCAAAAGAACGTCGAAAAAGTTCTGAACTTTCCACAACCCAAGAACGTGAAAGAAATCGAGCGATTCATGTGACTAGCCTCATATTATCAAAAGTTCCATAAAGAATTTCGCGAAAATTGCTCATCCATTGAATAACCTCAAAGGCAAAAATGTTGAATTCTTATGGGGCAAAAGATGTGAAGAGTCCTTTAATGCACTAAAAAACCTTTTAACTTCGTACCCTCTGTTAAAACACCCTGACCTGAAAAAAGCATTTACACTATGTACTGACGCTTCAAATGAAGGATTGGGAGTGGTCCTCTGCCAGCTAGATAAACATGGAAAAGAACACCCTGTCAGCTACGCAAATAGGAGTCTGAACCCCGCTGACAAAAACTATCCGACAACTGAGAAAGAGTTACTAGCTATTGTTTGGGGTATAAAACAATATAGACACCTTTTATATGGACGGAAGTTCAAAGTTTTAACCGACCATCAACCGATAAAAGGACTATTGACAGCACGTCATGATAATAATATGTCATCTAGATTGTTCAGACTCACACAGAAGTTGACGGATTACTATCTGGAAGTAATCTATAAGCCTGGGAAGAAGAATGCCAACGCCGATGCATTAAGTCGCGCTTTTCCCGTCAAGAAGAAGCAAGAGGTTACGATTGGACCAGACGACCCAAAATACGAAGAGTTGCAGTAATTGCTCAGATTACCCAACACTTTGCATAAGCTAAAACAAATTAACAAGCTCTTTGAAAATAAAGAAGGAACGTCAGCATCTCGAGAAGAAATCAATATAGAAGAAGTATTTAGTGCAAAAGACTTTTCACCAGAATTTTTAAAGGAATTAATTACAGATCTTGGAACAGTTTATGCCTTCAATCAGGAACCGTCCACGTCAAAACAATATGAGCCCTCAACTAACAAAACGTTGTCTTCAAAAAACTCGAAAATAATCTTATCAGAAATGCCAGATGTGGAGTTGAAAAAAAGAATCGCAAAAAATAATAACTACATAACAGATGATTTGGAACGGTTACAACAAGTTAGTAAACTCAACAATCCTGTATTAGCCGAAAACGAGAAGACTTTTCAAAACCGTCTTTACTATTACAAAGTTCCTTCCAATTACTTGATCAGAACAACTGAACCTGATCTGCCGAACCATTAGGTAAGGTAATTTGGAACGACAAGAGAACCGAAAACCCTCGAGTAATCGAAATAACTCACTGGACTTCTGAGGAAGATTACAACCTTGCGTGTTTATTTATTCATCGAACATTACGTTTCTTGGATTTAGATCAGCATTACCTAATAAAAGAAATGTATCCTGGACTCGTTAGGAAGCATCAAGCACACCAAAACATCATTACAAGGAACCACGAAAACGGTCACTGGGCATGGGACAAATCTCTGCGTCAAATACAGCAAAATTATTCCTGGCCAAATATGCAAACACAAATACAACAATACATTGTAAATTGTCCTATTTGCGCAACAAAGCATAACGAACGAGGAATTCGAGCCGCGGCAGTCATAATCGAAGCAGCGAAATCACCGTTCGAGATTATGAACGCAGATAAGTTGACCTACTAAGGAAAGAATTATTTAATTCTCGAAGATAGTTTGACAAGATACATCTGAGTAATGCCACTTAAATCAGAAGACGTTTTTAAAACTTTATACCAATTTCTTCATTTGAATTCAACACCCCAAAAATTTATCGCAGATAACGAATCTGTTTTTCGAAGTAAAAAGATAACAGAACTCTTTAATAAACTTGGTACCCAGCAAGTTAAAATCTCAGCGTATCATCCCCAGAGTAACGGAATTGCTGAACGAGTAATCCGCAGGATAAAAGAGCTAGCGAACACAGTGGACGATTCAGACTCTATGATAGGACTATTGACAGCTGTGAAAAATTATAATCAAAGTCCACACACAACAACTACCTATATCCCAGAAGAATTGTTGTTTTCTGTAACAAGACATAAAGAAGAAAGCCCAGAAGAAATCCACAGGTGGAGGAAGGAGAAGAATAATGCACAATTACAAGATGCTAGGGAAAGAATTAATGAAACTAAGGAAGTTAATCGACAAGAAATTTTAAAAGACAGGGCGAGAAGAAAGATACGAGATTGACGATTTGGTTCTCATTCAAACAAATATCGGAAACAAAATTTCATGGTCGGAACCAGTAGCTATTAGGAAAATAAACAATGACACAAAAACCCTAACTGTTTTTAGACGGGGACAAGAACGCCTGCGACATCTTAACCAAGTCAAGAAATATAAAGTTTCTGAGTAAACTCATCTATTGCAGAATCTTGTAGCGGAAAGCACCTATAATGTTGAACCAATAGATGACTCAATCATCAAAAAAGAACTCTACCAAGCAAGGATATATCATGAAACATGGGACTCGATCTACTTCATCAATCTTACGGAAATCAGAGCAGACGTGTACCAGCTCAAGGATTTCATTCGTGAAATGCAAAGAATCTGTGAGACATATGGAAGCTGCAATATGAAAAAGGGAACTGATACAGTAAAAGAACGAATTTAGCAAAATTTTCCAGCGATATCAGAACCTAGAAAATGTTTCAAAAAATAGACAAAAACGAGGACTCTTCAATTTCATCGGAAGTGCAAACAAGTACTTATTTGGGACAATGAGTGCAGATGATGCAGAGTACATCAGTCGCGACATCGACGAAATTTACAACAAGAGCAGCGGCATAGTAATTCTAATAAAGAATCAGACTAGCTCATTACAGACTACTATTACAAGAATTGAGGAAATATCACATCAGCAAATGGCAGACCTAACTAAACTTGAGAACTCTGCCACTCAGTTAACGGACGCTATGAACGCACTTAGATTGAATAATCAGATTTTAAACTCACTTTTTTCAATCGAATTGCTGCTAGGGGAGACAGAAAACATGGTGAAAACCATCGAAACAACGATTCTAAAGCAAAAAATGAAGTATCAACACCAGAAATTGTTTCTCCTCCGGACTTTATGAAATCTTTAACAACTGTAAGCAATAACATAGCTAAAGATTTGCCATACCCTCTCAATGAAAACAATTATTTTTTGTACATACGTATGAGCACCATTGAGATAGCTCTTGTTAACAATTAATTGATATAAAAAGTGCATACACCTATGCCTGAATTGACGGAATACACGGTACTTCGTTACACCGAATTACCATTCTATATGTCCTTTAACTACTACATCTATGACGGAGTCCACGATAAGCCTATTGCTGTATCCAAGGATAAACTTATGTACACCATTATCAATAAAGATAAATGCCAAGAAGCAGGAGATATGCGCTACTGTAGAGCAGTGGAACCATTGAAGAGGATGTATTTTGATGGGACCTGCTCAGGCTGGATTGTCACGGGAACTATCTCCCGATCTTCAATCCTCACGCTTGAGGATCATTGTAAAGCCGCTTCTCCTGACGATGCTTTTATAGCAGCCACGCACTACTCCAAAGAGAAACCCGTAGTCCTGAAAGAAATTAAATTAAACTTTTCCGATTTAGAACTTGAAATATTATCTAATGCCAGCTATACCAGCTTAGCCATTCTAATATGAGGTTCATTATGGAGATGCGGACTAAAAAATTTGACGAGAATTGCACTGAACACACACACACACACAGCACACTTCACACACTGCACTGCACTGCACTTCTACACTGCTTGTGTAGAAGTGCATTTGCACTTTATACTGCACCATGCAACTATCTTCCATGCACCCAGTGGGACAGCTGCCACTAAGGTCACTTATCATTCTACTTCACCTCCTTTATTTGAAAATAACCAGGACGTTATTTAGACCAGAAGGATGGAGCTGTGAAGAGGATCATAGACTTCGTTACAACTGAGTCAGCACTCATCTTCCATATAAACCCGACTGGCCTCCTGGC
>WSXT02175056.1:0-22113 GCA_011762715.2 Neuroterus valhalla | reverse complement strand
GTGACTCCCCACCTTGAGTCAACTTAACTGAATGTTTACGTTTTCGCGCGGTCAACTTAAGTGGAAGTTCACTGTATATGAGTTTTTCTCTCCCGAATCTAATGAGATTTTTGTCGTCTTTCGAAATCCGCCGAAAATTATGGAAATGTTGAAAATCAGCCAAAAGGCGGCAATTCTTCTAAGAATGTCTGAAGTCCATTTTCTAAAAAACTCCGTCCATTTGTTGTTATCATATTTTTCTTGCGGAAAAATGCCGTTTTCACAGAATAGTAAAAAAAGCTCAACCTTCTTTTGGAATGTTTTACAAAAAGTTCAAGATATTATCTGTTTGATAATATCTTGCATCGTTCGCAAGAGAAATTAGGAAATCAAATTTTTCGAAAAAAATGTTAGTGGCCATAAAAATGATTTGGCCCGATAGGTACTTACAGAGTATTTTATTTTTATGGGCACGAAATTTTCGAAATTATTAGACAAAATGGAAATATTGAAGTTTTCGTTAAATTTGACTTTGTCTTTTCTAGCTGAATTTTGCAAAAATGTAATGTTACTTTTTATGGAAAACTCCTATTTTTTATTATATCGAATTAATTATTTCATTTGCGTTTATATAAAGGAAACATTATGTGATTTTTACGCAGGCATGATTATTTTTATGGTGGCAAGATTTTTTTTCAAAAAATTAATTTGGCCAATTGTTCTCACGAACGATGCATTATTCATGTTTGCACAATCTTTATCATGATTCCATTCTGAAAATAGCATAGGTTTTCGTAGAACTTTTTGGAATGAGTAATGTTTTTTCTGAGGATTTTGTTGAATCGGCAAAATTTTTAACAATACGGTGGAATATGTGTGTTCGTCTCTTTGAGATTAAAATTTCAAGTTGTACGTTGAAATCAGTCTTTTTTGTTCGACATTAATTTTTTTTTGTAGAAATTTTGAATATTCACGTTAAGTCTTCGTTGGGAATATAATTTATTTTTATGAATTTCAACTTCTTTCTTCAAGTTATTATTCAAAGCAAGAATTTCATTTTTCTTGTTTGGAAAGAATATTTTTTGTTTAAAATTCAACTGCCTCAGAAAAAATTCATCTGTTTGGCTAGAAAGTTCAAATAATAATAAGTACGAAAATGGAAGCGTAGTTCATGGATGGTCCCGAAGAGAATAATTATGAAACCATTGTTTGTGTGTAGAATTAGTTTTTTTCCTTCAAACAGAAATTGAAACATTGTTGGAGCGTGCTTTTGATAATGCTTGTTTACTAATAATTGTAATACATGATGGCCAACTCAGGAACGCCTCCTGATTATACCAACAAGAGACATACAATAACAATTCACCTTGATTACGCCTAAACATGCTTTTTCAGTTCAGGAGTCATGATTTACCACGCCTACATCGACCTCAATGTAAACGCCTACTAATTATATAACGCCTCCCGGAATTTCATAGCACCACCTACTGACTCCACCCACTTGCAAAATCCATTATCCACGCCCATCAAACGGATTCCCTTCCACGTCAGAAATAAATCAAGACAATAACTTGGAACAGATCCGATCCTGCACTATCATGGCAGTACTTCGGCTCCACAACTGGGATGCTGAGGCACTATCCAGCAATGAGATGGAAGACTAGAAAAACTAAGGACAGTACGGAACGCTTGGGAGTAGATCCATACGACTGTAGAATCAGAAGTTGGTTTATTGAAGCTGCGACCTGCAGTAAAGACATGGTTATTTTGGTTGATAACAGTGGAAGTATGACAGGAATAGGAAAATCGATTGGTAACTTTTTGTGAAAAATTTTCCCCATTCCTCAGATGACCTTTTTTAAAGAACATTTAAGCAGATGCTGCCTTCATATATAGTGTTTTCATAGAGAGTGTTCTTATTCCTTTAAGCAAGAAGAACAGTGACATCCATCTTGGAGACGCTTTCCAACAACGACTTCGTGCAAATTATGAATTTTTCGGACACTACACAGGAGATCGTCTCTTGTTTTAAGGATAGACTAATTCAAGCAACACCAGAAAATTTGAAGAAGTTCAATGACCACATGGTGCAGATGAAACCGGAAGGAATAGCGAATATAACGGAAGCTTTTATCCAGGCGTTTGCTCTTCTAAAGAACTACAGAGAGACGCGAGGTTGTGGACCCCAGACTCCCTGCAATCAATTAATTATGCTCGTCACCGACGGAATCGCTGGCAATATTACTGAGGTATGAATGTACTATAATATACTGCAGTCTCCTCAAGTGGATAATATTTATTAAGAATTGTCAGCTGGTGCTATAAGATCAAGTCTGGGATCATAGGGTTCGAGCTTCGTTCTTTTTTTTTGCTCTCTTCTCTAATTTTATGGTTCATGCATTGAACAGAAAAGTTTTTATTCTACCCTAGGACTAGAATAAGGATTTAGATGCTTTGCTCGCTATCATCTCAATAGAATTTTGCTCGAATTTTCTTTACTTTGTCCTTGAGATATTTCCTTAACTCAAGCTTAACCTATACACTGAATTGGTTCAGTTTTTATTCCTTCCATATCAAACCTGGCTTTTCAGTTTCTGTGTCAGTCAGTGGATTCACATCGGCTTTGGACGCTAAACTTTGTCAGTGCTTGACACGGACAACCAACGCGTCGAACAAAACCATCGTCTGAAGTCAATCAAAAATAATCTCTCCTTAATTATCCATACTACGCTTTTAGTTATTTCGGCCTTCCTTTTTATTTCCTTCACATGTCCATCCATGCTACCATTCCTCTACAACAGAAAACCCAGATCAATGTTCTCTTCAAATTCTTCTATTATCTTCTCTTTTTATTTGCATTCCTCTATCCTATATTCCCTCCGACCCCTCTCCCAAATTAGAATACCTTTCACTTCGCAGATTTTAGTTTTAATGTCTTCTCGTACAATCAACTTTCTTATCTTCTCATCATTGACATCAACATCCCTTCCTCCCACATCAGAGATCCTATGCCATCTGTTCCCTTTAGCTTCCCAATATGTATATCTTCAAATTTCCTTTAGGTCTCTTACACCATCTTCCACTTTTCGTACATTATAGTTATCCATCTTCTTCTCATCTGATCTAGTTGAACTTCCAGAAAACTCTCTTTACTCCTTTAGTTCTATCTCACCACTGAGCCCACCCCCTTTCCTTTCCCCTTCCTATTTCTTTTTCCCATGAAGACATCTTATTTCTTATGAGGGGTATCAACATTGTTCCTATCCTTTTCCACTCTTTTCTCCACGATTGCTCAGCTTAATATTTTTTCCTCTTTCAAATTTCTTCCATTCGAATACACTTCCTCACTACTTCTCTAGATTCTATCTAAGTCTTTTTCTATCCCTTCTGTTTCAAACTCAGACGCTCCGGCTTTTTCTTCGCAGATTTTGATTGCTTCCTCCGAAAATATGTGTTTCTTTTGTACCTAATCTACTTTATCCACATCTTCTTACTTCAAAACTACTCTTATCTGCACACCCATTGGTAAATGGTCGGAACTCATTTCTTTCTATACAGGAAATTTCTCATTCTTCTTCAGTCCCTTACCGTCTGTTACAATTCAATCTTCAATTGATAACATCCTTCTTCTCGATGAAAGTAAATTCTCCTTTCCATCTTCTTTTATTTGCTCATTTAACACCCATCAGCTCCCTTTGTCTTACAGCTCCATTAATATTTTTCCCTGTTTTCTTCTTAATCTATCTTGAATACCCTCATTCCTTTCTTATTGTAAGCTATCATCACCCTTCAAATTTGTTCATTTATCCTTTTTATTTTTCTGCATTCCTGTTTTTTTATCTGAGCTATCATTACACGCCGAATTGTCTCATTTATCCTCACTTTCCTTTTCTGCATTCCTTTCCTTTCATCCGGTAATTCCCCTACCTTTTTTTATCCGTATCTCACTCCTGTGATCTCAACCACCTCTCTTTAGTTTTACTTTGTACCCATACTATATTCCTCCCCGTTACCTCATCTGCTCTCTCCAATTCGAAAATCTCTCTGTTCTCCTTCTCTACGATCCATCCATCCACGTTCCTCTCTTCTTACCACCTAAACTATTTTTTCACGACCTTCTTCTACTACTCAAGCTCTATCTGGTCACTTATCTAATCTCTTTTCCTTCTTCTCATATTAGAAATTTCCAGGCCTTCCCTTACGATCTGTATACACGACATTTCTTCTAATTTTATTCTTACTATTCCAGGTATTTCAAGAATGGAACTGGCCAGAAAATGGTACGTTTATTCCAGTTAGGGTTTTTACGTATCTTTTGGGCAAGGAAGTGACGAAGGTACGAGAAATACAATGGATGGCGTGTTTGAACAGAGGATATTATGTTCATGTTCATAATCAAGAAGAAGCACGAGAGCAAGTGTTGAAATACATTCCGGTTGTAGCCAGACCCTTGGTACTACAAGGAGTGGAACATCCGGTAAGATGGACGCACGCTTATGCAGATGTCACGGTAAGATTTCAGATTTTATTCATATTTCTATATTGTCTGGGTCAATCCAAAAAATCTTCCAAATTTTAGACCAACTATTCGGAACAGTTTCAGCAGCAAAATTCATCTCGATCTAACCTAGGGTACCTAACTATAAGGGTTTGGATATTATTGTTATTAGAGAAGTAAGGAATAGAGAAAAGTTGTTTTGCACTTTTCCCAAAATTCTTGCTCTTTCGGTTCTTAAGTGAGAACATTCCTTCAGAATCCAGCACTTTCAACGTGGCTCTGGTTGGTAATGGAGCACCATGATCAAAAGACCCGTCTTGAGAAACATCTAAGAGGAAAAAACCTCGGCGTGAGGGTTAACGAAGATTCCATCTACATTAAACAGGTTTAAAATACCCCTCCGACCCTGTTTCCCTGGATTTGATTTATAATTTCGTTTCGAGTTGCAATCATCTTCAAAGTAACTTCTATTTGAGGGAAAAAAGATTCGATGACCCCTGGAAGATAATTTGGAACCTGATATTCAAATCATTGAAATTTAATACATTTAATATCTTTTTCCTTCAAAAAGATTAGAGTGTTTATGGGAATATTCAGGCTTTTTACCTCTCAGCAGTCTTTCTCTTGTGTTTTTTAGATTTCTTTGTATTGTAGCTTGTAGTAGTTAAGGGCTGATAGGGATATTTATCTCTTTTTCGGAATCCTGAGATTATATCTTATTGGCCCTAAAAATTCAAGAGTAGATAATTTGGAATGATGGTTTCTTGTCGTTTAATGTAGAAAATAGTTGTAGTTACAAATGTATTGTACTTATCTATTGTGGCGGATTGTGCTCATTGCTCTTCCTATCCAATTCTGATTTCGATTCTCTGTGACAAGTAGCTAGACCCAAAAGAAGATGTGCGATCAGATGCATCGGTTTTGAATTCAACACTTCGTCAAGAATTCAGTCTGCTTTTATCGGTCAGCATTCCTGTATTTGACCTGAAGGGAAACAGGAACAATCGCACAAGAAAAGCAAATCTTCTTGGAGTTGTAGGAACAGATGTGCCAATCGAAGAAATAAGGAAGTTAACTCTACCTTTCAAACTTGGTGTCAATGGTTATGTCTTCATCGTGTCCAACAACGGATATGTGATTCTGCATCCGGATTTGCGGCCTGTTTCGAATGGAGTGCTAAACATCAACTACAACAGTGTTGACCTTACGGAAGTAGAGATTCTAAATGATGATAGCGGACCCAGGTAAAATATATTTTTAGGGTTAATTTATTATTAAACTAATGGCGGACTGGCATGAGGCAGCGGAAGAATCATGTATTGCCGATACAAATCAACTTTATTAATAATCTAATATGAATCAATCCAATCATAGTCGAGCCTCGAAACACAATTCAATGCGTATCCTTCAGTTTTTATACACGAGAAAGTACTTTGATCGTCCCTTTAAATTAGAACAGATGTTGGCTTCGAAAACTAAAATCAAAATTGTTTTGACAAAATAGTTGATAATGACATCCCGGGAAATGAACGCCATCCAACTTGCGTTTCAATTTGGCATCTGCACAACTTCTTTAAGTCAAAGTTGATACGAAGGTCGCAAGTGTCACCTTCTGGTGGCAATTGTGGAGCAGTTCTCGACCGTGAACTCCTGTTCACGCTCTTGATGTGAGACCGTCAGCTCCTGCTGACTGTTTAGAATGGAGACTAGAGTCACGATTAATCGTCAGCTCCTCCTTGAGACCAGTTAGGAGGCAACTCATGACTCTAACCACGCTTTTCCCTTCAAAAGTTCAGTTTCACCCACTAAATAATCTCCGGGCACTGTCGGTTGAGACGAGCCAGTAGAAGAATTTTCGAGGGGTGCCAAAACCTTCGTAGTACTGTAATCAGCAGTCTCCAGGCACTGCTTGATGGGACGACCCGGGCAGAGCCGCTGATCATAGTGAAAGAAGAGGAAATTGTCGATTTGAGTCAACTCCTCCGTAAAATTTTTTGCTCCAAAAAGAGCAGATTGGTCAAATGATGTTGAGGCTGTTCGAATATTCTCCATAGGCAAGAGCTGTGAAAGATTTTTTTTACGAAGGGGCCGAGGAGGGAAAATCTTCAAAAAAAACCCCCAAGAAACCTAGCAGGTTTTAAACCGAGATGAAATAAAAATAAGAGACATCGAAATTGGTGATCCGAGACAGTTGGACCGCAAGGACACTCGCGCATAAAGCGGTCGGAAGTTTTACTTGCATATTTTGCAAGTGAGTTGATGCATGGGTTTGGGTGAATTGCTACTGATAGACTAAGTTTTGCAGTGTATGTGTGAGCGGCATTGGTGATGAATGGGAGGTTGTATTCTGCAAGGATTTACTTGTTGCGGATAAACCAAGGAATATTTGAAGCGGAACGAAGAAGGCGCATATGGATACTTTCAAGTTTGGAGAGACTATTTGGGCTTGCAAAGCCCCAGACAGGAATTGCGTAGGTGCAGATGCTCCTAATTATGGCGTTGAAAGCACGAGTTTTGGTGGCTCGAGAAACTATAGGGTTATTGAAGAAGGGTTTAAGTGAGGTAAAGGCCCCGTCGGCCTTGTTACGGATGGCTTGGATTTGCTTCGACCAAGTGAGTCGTTCGTCAAAAATGACGCCGAGATATTTTTCCGAGATTTCATTTAATGGGAAATGAGTCAGCAAAGAGTTTAGGGGGTTTTGCCGGCGACGTGAGAAAAAGACAGATTCAGATTTAGATTTGTTCATTTCAAATCTCCATCTGTGGTACTACTCCGGGACGATTAGAACAAATTTGTTTACACGCGATGAGCAGTGACTGATGACCTTGGATGTATCAAGGAAACCAACATCATCAGCGTATTGAGCCGTGAGAATGTTCTCGTCAACAAGAATGTCGTAAAAAAACACGTCAAAAAGGGAAAAAGAGAGTTCGGAGCCCTGGGGGACACCGGAAGTTATAAGTTCGGGATCCGATAAGGATTTTCCAACTCGAGCTCTGAAGCTCCTGTTTGAGAGGAAGGATTTGATTAGGGCGATGGGATAGTGAGGAAAGATTAACTTGATGATTTTATTAATTAGACCGGCATGCTAGACAGTGTCAAAGGCTTGCTTACAATCCAGAAGAAGCATGGATGTGTGTCTGCCCTTGTTAAGGTTTTCGGCAATGTACACAGAGACTCGAAGAAGTTGATGAGCTGTTCCATGACGTTTGCGAAAACCGTGCTGGAAGTCAGAAAGATAGTTGTTTTGCGAGACAAAGTCATAAAAACGGGAAAGAATAATGTTTTCGACTAGTTTACTGAGAGTACAGAGAAGACTGATAGGTCGGAAGCTGGATGCTGAGCTGAAAGGTTTGCCTGGTTAAGGAATAAAAATTACAATGACTTCTTTCTAGGCTGAGGAAGAGTATTGTTATCACATTAGTGCGTTTGCAATGTTGCAGATAGCCACGATGTGCTTGCGAGGAAGCATTTTCAAAACATTGTTGCTGATGGAGTCATTGCCGGAAGCTTTACGATTTCTTAAGGCGCGGATTGTGCCAGAGACTTCTTTGGAAGAGGTGGGAATAAAGTCCGCGTCTGTGCCGAAATCTTGTACGGTCCTAGAGACATAATCGTGAAATTCAGCAAATTTTTCTTGGCTAGGGAAGAGAAAGCATTGATCTTTGAGGGAATCTGCGAAAATTTTTGCTTTTTCCTCGTCGAGAGAGAAGAATGATTGACCGTCTTTGGCAAGAGGGGGAATGTCAGATTTCCTATTACGGAGGGATTTGATAACTTTCCAGCATCTCTTGGGCTAATATTAAGCTCCGTCTATGTAGGAGTCGAAAGATAATGTATCAACGGTATGAAGAGCAGTTTTTGCCTAATTGTTTGCGTGCTTGGTTTTTCTTACGAATAAAAACGCGGGTGGCAGGCAAAAGTTTTGTTTTGTGAGCCGAAGTGCAGTTTGTTGAGGTGGCGAATTGGACAGAGTTTTGGATGTCTTTCGTCAGGGCTTCAACAGCTGCATCCAGATCAGAAGTAGGTTGGATTTGGCAGCATTTGAGAGTAGAAGATTCTTGAATGTATTTGAAATGAGACAATCGATTTTTGATTTTGAAGGAGGTGAGAGATTAGGAAAGAGCTCCGCTCGCAGTTTTCCCTCTTTCTACGTACGGAGAAGTGTCTTTTCGAGCGCTCCCCTTCCTCGAAATTCGAGTTCGCGCGAACCAATTAGAACATTGCAGGATTATGATTGGTGCGCTGTACCTCATCTCTCTCTCTTTCTCCCGCGTTACATGTTCCTTACATCAAGTGAGATTAGTCTAAATACTAATATTCAACGCAGCATGAACGAAATTTTCATAATATCATTCCAAAAAATTACAAAAGGAGATATTATATTAAATTATGGTGTCAGCTAACTAGAGTTACAAAAATAGATGAATCTGCATGATAGAAACTTTAGATTTACAGAAAAAATTAATAAACTCTAACAGATTTTGATAATTAATAATATGATTAAAACATATGGAACAAGATTATATTATACATAAAAAATGAAATGATTTGTTAGAATGATACATTTCAAACTGCTCGTTCGTGATTGGCGCGCCAAGGCAGTGGCGCTGGGTGAGCGAGCGAATCACTCTATTGATAATCCGTGATTGGCGCGCCAAGCCTGTCGCGCTGGCCACGCGTCTCAATCGGCTTGCACCGAGCCTGTGGTGCGGGGCGAGCGAACCAATCCGAATATCGCTAGCTACTTCATTCAAAAGTTGAAGTAATGAATAAATTTAATTAAAAAAAGGAAAACAAAGAACAGTTCTCCTGAGATTCTGATAAGTGATCAATTTATGATCATCTTACAGAGAATCTTTTAATATTATAAGAAAACTAAAAAGTCAGACTGGCGTAAGAAATTTACATGAATGCCCATGAATAATTGGACAAGTAAAGCAAGGCTCGTCGAGGTGAGAGTTCCAACTTGAAAAAGTGTACGTACAAAAGTATGTATAAATGGACGTAAGAGAATACGTGCAAAATGACGTAACGAAGTTCGTAAAGAAAGGAGTACAAAAGGACGTACCAAATGACGTACCGAATTGGGATACAAAATGGCGTACTTTTGTTCGTGCTTTGGTACGTACTTTTGTATGTCTTTTGGTACGTACTTCTGTACGTCGTTTCTAACGTTATTTTATACTTTAAGAGAAGTAGAACTGTGCTTATTTTTTATTTTGAAAATACGAAACATTGAACCTATACGATCCGATGTTTTTTTTCAGCGACGACCAATATAAATAACCCATAGAACATTATTATGTCCATAACTTACATTTTCAATACGTTAACTTGAGAAAAACCTTAAGGCGCTTCTCTTTAAGTAGAAAATCAACGTTAGAAACGACGTACAAAAGTACGTACAAAAAGACATACAAAAGTACGTACCAAAGCACGTACAAAAGTACACCAATTTGTATCCCGATTCGGTACGTCATTTGGTACGTCCTTTTCTACTTCTTTTTTTACGAACTTCGTTACGTCATTATGCACGTACTCTTGTACGTTCATTTATACGTACTTTTGCACATACTTTTGTACGTACACTTTTCAAAGTGGGTTGACAATTTAGATTTGCCGAACTAATATTTGCCAAAACGACAAGCATTAGTTCTCAAAATTCAGAATTCTCAGCTCTCCCTTTTTTATACATTGAAAATGTATATCACGTTCAGAACTGAAACGAGAGACAAAGGATTGAAAACCGAATTGAGTGAAGAGTATATAAACATGGTATACATTGAAGAATGCAGCAAGTTGAACTTGATCTCGGAAGAGTCTAGGTGTGCCTAGCACGAAGTTCACAATCGAATTCAAAATGGAGGGCCAGTAGTTCTTACAAACTGCGACCTTTTTAACTGTGCAGACGTTGCGTAGCAAAGGAAGAACGAAAAGGACTGTCCATTTCTTCCCTTACTCCATCATTTAACGACGCCTGGAGTGTCTAAAAATTAGCAGTCCGTTAGCACCACTGGAGAAAGCATAACTTCGACCGAGCGAGCTACCACCATGACGACATTACTGCTCGTCAGCAGTCCGAAAAGTTTGAGCGATAGACTCCAGTAAAAGTCTCCGTCCAAAACGATAGCGTCAGGGGCAAATTCTTAACAACCATAAACCTTGTCAGAAATAGTAAATATTTTTCAATTACGAAATTGTTTTCAACTCTACCACATAAAATTTATTCGATCATAGACAACCTGGAAGAACAGTGTTGGATCTACGTCAAAAATTGGTGGATCACGAAAATGGTAGCATGAAAGGTGTATCCGTAAAACTTCATTATGATGACAATAGGAGAGTGACTTTGGAACGCCGTGACTACTACTACAGATCACTGCCAGGAACACCCTTCGGAATCGCAGTCGCTCTACCAAATTACGGAACCACTTGGATCAAGGTTAAAAGAAAAAATTTGACCCATTTAGCATGATCTTATGAATGATTATAATTCCTTGGTAACAAGTAAAAATCTTATTGCATCACGCACCTCTTCCTCATAATCAACATGTAGTGCTCCTACTTTCTGCCGATTTAACCGCACTCTTCGAAAGCTTTTCGAACGAAAAAAGTATTAAATAGGAAATTACACCTCACGCGGTCTTTTTCGCGAAAGAGATATTCATTCTCTTATCTTGTGTCGAAGAACAACGTTGCCTCAAAGATTTGTCCAAAAGAAGTGGAAGAAAGTTGAATGCTTCTTGTCTTCAGATAGCTTTGATGAATTGTGGTGAAATCGACAAATTGTGGAAGAACATGTCGAACGTTTTTGAAGAGAAGCTCATACAATTAGGATAAAACTTCACTTGCAAGTAAGTTTGTCCAATCTTCTGCTTTTAGGTGGGCGACGAAATCGGCAAAACTTTGAGCAAGAGAATTAATATTTTGGATTTATTTGTCGGAAAGCTTTGGAGAATACATCCCCACTGGATATATTGTCGATATCATTATCCAGAAGGTCACAGGGATCGAGGAGAAAAAGAGCTGATACATTTTTTGAAGCATCTTCAAAAAAATAGTGGGTATTGCACTACTAAAAGTGAATAATGTATAGGCCGTTGTTGGAATTTTTTAATTGTTCTTCTTACAGCAAAACCTGGTTCGAAATGGTTCATGCCTAGTCAGTATGAGGCCTATGGGAATGAGGTAGAACTCAACTGCTCCAGGAGAAGTCATGGCCCAGAATCATACTACTGCAATGAGGAATTGATGCAATTATTGGTGTTTGATGCTAGGGCAACTAATGACAGTTTTACTGGGGAATTTCGTCTGAGTAAACTGGCAACAGACTATAAAGTGTTCCAACGTTTCGTAGCGACACAAAGTGGACTCACGAGGTGGCAACCGATTCATGATAGCACTCCATATTATGGAGACATTCAATTCGGAGATTTGTATAAAAGGGCAGTCAATGAACCTTGGTACAAAGGAGCTATTTTTCAACATCAAGAAGACCCTGATAGTGTTTGCGTAGGCGGTAATTATAAAAGCCGGATTTTTCCCAAACAAAATTTGAGTATCCGCTCTATTTAACAATTTCACCTCCACTATCCTCCAACTATTCCATTTTTCATCCTTCCTAGGTATTCTTGTTATCGTTTGTCTTCATCTATCTCTCCATTGTTTCATCTTTACACCTTGTTACTATATCTTTTTTTGCTTCTGTTCGAAATTTTATATCTTCTTTTATCGTTCATTGTTCCTCTATTTATTTTTTTCCTATACCTTTACTTTTTCTTTGTTTCCCACATTTCTTTTTCCCTACTTCCCCGTTTTGAATTTTTTCTTCCACTACACACGGAAAGGAAAATGGTGCGTCTGCGCGCTCCGCACTAACTAAGTCGCTCTTCTGCTTTGATGCTTGGCTTGGACGCCTGAATGCCCGTTTTCTCGGCGTGTGGCACTGCTAGTCAACTCGTTCGTTCACTCGCTTGTGTGGTCAGAGGATTATTCGCCCAAGTCCGATGGAGACGACGGTTGAAAAACGGTCCGAGAGCTCGGCGGATTATCTGCCGGAAGATTTTGGCATGCATTCAGACAACATTAGCGCCGCCTCGTTGCCCAAAATAAGCATTCAGGCGTACACCCATCAGAGCAGATGAACGCCTCGGTGCGGAGCGCGGAGACGCACTGTTTTCCTTTCCATCCAAGTGCTTCATTCACCAATAGTTTTTATACAATAATCTCCAAAGTTTTTCTTTCTCATTTTTTTCTGTTACCCTTGATTTCGTTCCCTGATTTTTCCTCTACTTTCTTCCCTTTCTTTACTCATGCTTATTATTCTTTCAGCTACCCTGCAGGTACAACAAGATACCGAAAAGAGAGCCCTTATAACTATTTCAATGGGCGTATTCCCTAAAGATGGTGGACTTGAGGCTGCGGCAGCTGTAGTTGGTTTCCAGTTGCCCATGCAGTCTCTTCTTGAACGCTTCCTAAATATAACTTCTCAATCTCCCAGTGAAGAATTCACGTGTCAAAACGATAACATGGGTTGTTACTTGATAGATCAAAATGGTTACATTGTCGTCTCCAACGACTCTACTAAATACCCTGTTGGTTCTTTCTTCGGCGATATGCACGCTTCAGTAATGTGTTCCTTGGTGATGCAGGACATATTCACTCCAGTCGTGATCTACGATTATCAAGCCCTTTGTGAAAATATTGTAGGTCCTCCACTATTACTCTTCTAATAATTTCAAGGCTCTACGTTTACTTAAAATTCCGATTTTTTCCTATGAACAGAGCAAAACAGGATCTGCAAATTCTTTGATGAATCCTATAGCTTACATCTGGAAACTTTTCTCTGGGCTTGTATTACGGTTGTCCTGGTTTGCTGTCCAGCTGGTAAACATGCCACTATCTTTTGCTGAGAATTTCGAAGACAGCCCTGAAGCAGAAATTCCTCCATTACCACTTCAACAAGAGCATGAAGTCAATGAAAGATATTCTTGTGATAAACAGAAAACCCTCTACATTATGGATCAGAAAAAGGCTGATAGAGGCGTAACCAACACGTCGAGGCAGTGTTCAAGAGCCTTCTTTGCCCAGAAAGTAAGTTATGAATGACTTCTGAGTTTTTGTTTACTGACCCCAATTTTCCTTCCTCCTTTACCTTCAACCCATCTCTGATCAGAACTCATCTAACCCTCCACCCTTTATTTACAATCTTCCTTTTGTTTCTCCATGTATTTCTTTACTCCTTTCCTGAAACCGTTCTTCTCCATTACTTTCCAAAGAGCTCTACTGTCTACTAACGGGAACGGTTGAAACCTTCCTTACTCTCTTTGCCTCAATTGAAACCTCTTCCTCTTATTTCTGCGGATATGCTTCTCGTCCCTACACTTTCTGAATAACATCTATCAATCTTTTTTTAGCTTCTCTTCACTGTACAATCACGCTTCCTTCTTCATCCTGCCCCTGCCTGCTGCATTTGCCCTTTCAAACTTCTCGATCTGAACCTCTATTTCCTTCCCTAAGTCCTCCGCACCTTCCTTTGCCTTTTTTCTGTTCTAGTTATATATCTTTTTCTGATCTGACTTCCGAAAAAAACTTTTACAAAACTCTGTCTACTCCTTTAGTTCCATCTTATCAATTAACTCATCCTATTTCAACCTCATATAATTGATGAATTTTTAGGCCTCTCCTTCCGAAAGAATGCTGTGCGATTCTCCGTCACTTTCTCTTTGCAATTTTTTTTTCCTGCTTCTCAGATTTTCTCGGAAAATGTTGTTGCTGTAGTTTTTTCTCTGTAAATCGAAAAAAGTTGATTTTAGCCATAATTGATAGATTCTTAGTCACTTGGATTAACAAAATTTTTTTCTCTTGAAGGATGTAGTTTTGTCTGTGTGTTTAAAATTTTTTCTTTCAAATTGAAACTGCAGAAACACTCATTTAAATTGGAATCACGTCACCAGAAGGTATCAAGGATTTTCAAAAGTTCGAATGTTTCTGGTGCATAAATTGGGTGTTTGTAAAAAAGTGAGGTTATGTCAACATATCGATGTGTATACTCAGAAAATCAGAATCACCTTTCATGCATCGTGTTAGTATAAAGATATTTTTGTAGGATTCCGGCTTGTAAATTTTACAAAAACTCCCGCTAAAAACTTATTATTTCCCAGTTCTTGCTGTTCACGTCAACATTAACAAAACCAACAAAGAATGCGCGCAGGAAAATTATCAAGGAAACTGATAACTATGCTGTGATTGTTGGAAAAGGGAATATATGACCTGTAAAATTCCTCCCTTATATTGTAATCGCAGGTACCTGATGAAAAAATAATAACCAAATTAAATTTTGTTTCTTTTGCGTGTGTCTGTAGGTACCTCATACAAATCTTCTCCTAATTGTTGTAAGTTTGGACGAAGACACCTGCACCTGCTTCAAATCAAACGTCAGGTCTGAGGAAATTGATGTAAGCAATTATACAAATTCAAAAGATGGTAGCCCTTGTCACAAGATACCTTTGAATGACTTATCAAGAAGAAGATTAGAGTCTTGTTACACCGAACATCCTCTAGAGGATGAAATCGAAGCTTGTGGTGGAACATCTGGCCTGGAAGTTTGTTCCACATTAGTGATAATAATGATCTTAAGTACTATAATAAAATTTATATGATAATAAATTATTCGCTTTGTAATCTCTATAATTTTATCATGTTGATCTCAATTTTTTGTGTAAACCTTACAACAGATTTTCATACAGTTTATCTCTAGTGGACCAGATGGACGTGAATGCCACCGTAGAAAATCACATAGTGGAGTTTTGGTTTAATTACGATAAGATTAATCAAAGCAGCTACTTGAGCATTTGAATTTATGCAATCAATTGAATCGTTTTAGCAGTGAGAAAATGAAGTGCGTCGGTATCCAGAAACATAGAAAAGAACATTCATGATTGGATATTATCTTCTGTTCGGTTTTCGGTTTGTTATTCCAAAATTTTGGAAAATCGAATGTTTAAGTTTATACTTTCTAACTCATCGTTATACTTCCTCTTCCTAACTTTACAAAATCTTCCAGACAGGTGTTTGAATTACCCATATCCCTCTCACAAAGCATGCATATTCTCTTATCTTCCTTTTTCCAATATACGTTCCTGGTCAAGTCACCAAATGGCGTGGATTTACCTAAGGGGCAACATGGGCACTGCCCCGAGGCGGCAAATTTCCAAGGGCGGCAAATTTTGGACCGAAAAAAAGAAAGAAAGAAAAATAAAAAATGGAAAAAAATAGTGATGAAAATACGATTTCTGATAATCAAAATCTTTTTCTGAAGAATAAATTCAGACAATAAATGTATTACCCTGATGAAATATTAAATAAATTGCTTCGGTTCTATGGTCAGTTCGAAAAAAGGCGGCAATTTTCATTTTTGCCCAGGAGCGGCAAATTTCTATATCCGCCTCTGGGTACTTGACTCGTTTTATTCAGCGACTATACAATTAAGAAGGAAGGTTAGAAAGAACTGACTTGAGCTGGGCCAACGCGCTCCATTTATAGCCCACACACGCTGATGGGAGAAGCCTATCTAGGTCGACCGTTATGTGTAACCATCTGTTACAATGTTTTTCTAGTATTATTTTCTATTTATTGTTTCATAACTCGATTATACCTTTCAATCTCATCCTTCTGTACCCTTAGTACACTCTCACAACTTTTCTTTACCCACTCTTTTGACCAACTACGCCTCTACCTTTCAGTGCCTCCAATTCCTTAATCCTCTCCCCCTTAGACCTTACACACTTCCTCTTTCCTTCATCCCCAGAGTCCATTTAATGTACCCGTTTCGACAGCCGAAAATGCTGATTCTTCAATCAAGCTTCTGCCCTCCTCAGAAATCGTGCTAAGAAAGGTAGTTACGTTGAGCTTGTTTACATTCCAGCCTTTAATGACCTTGTGCACCTTGCGAGGATTACTGGTTCGGTGATTCCCACAGCCCGTATGGAACCCTAATGTGTTCGTGCTCGCTTGCTGTGTAGTCCTCAAGGACCTGCCTTTTGCGTTATCTTCTAGCAGTACCCAGTGGAGCCATAGTGATGTCTAAAATGGTCTCCCGGTAGCCTCTCCTCCTGAAGGTGGTCGAGGCTCCCGAGTCCAGAATGGTCAGCAGTGGTCACAACTTTAGCATGCAGACGTACTGCACTTGCGCTGGGACGCATGAGAGGAAGGCGTCGTAAAAACCCGGTACAATGGCAATGAAAAGTCGCGCTATTATTATGTCACCATCGAAGTTGAACCAGAAATTTTCTATCTCCTCCATCTTTCTACAAAAGACAGTTTTCCCGTATTTGGTGAAAGATAACAGCTGACGATGGTGACTGTACCACTTGAAGCATAGGAAAATCCATCGCCCCTTCCATGCCTATAAACTTGGAAATTGAAGTTGTTGATAACCCGTATCGCTGAGGTGTTGATGTGTTAACTAACCAGCTACGCGCTCTCCTGTTTTCAAACTGCTCACTGAAGATATAAATGCCCGCAGCCTGCAGCGCTTGAAGTTATCCTGAAGGATCGCTGCCATCTTCTTTTTGGGTTACATCTACGGTCTGCTCTCAATAGACCGCACAAGTGGATGGCCAAAGTATGTGATCCACTGAGTAACCATCTACCTTAACTGCGCAAAGAGAGCACTTAGCCTCGCCTGTGCAGGTGGCTGTTCTGTGGCCTTCCGTGCCACACTTTCGGCACGGACGACTTCTATCAAATCCCTTGCAGTTGTCCGCAAGGTGGCCCTAAACATAAAGAGCGGTAACAGCGCTTAGCCCTCACTTTGGGGCGTATTCTGCAGCTGACTCATCCAATCTTGATGTGGCCCCATTGGGCCACTCTAACATCAACTGACTCTTTTGTATCCGCAAAAGCCTTTAGGCTTCCTCGGATGTCTGTTCTCGTCATATTCACGGCGACACTCTCCGTTCACTCGTCTCCAAGCACAGATTACAGAGCTAGCCTGATTTCGTCCACACTACTTGCATATCCAAATATCGAATCTGCGCATGTGGATGTAGCTGCCGCGCCTTTCCGGTATCATTTATGGCATTCTGTAGTGTCTCTCTAAATTGAGCTCTGTTCTCGCTCGACGCACCGAGTTCGGGGAGGACATCTCCTTTCCGGGTCTTCCTAATGGCTTTGAAGTCAAACTTTATCTCCTGCGGTTTGACTCGGGCTTGTACGGCTTTTACAATATCAGCGAAGCTGCGTCCTGCACCAGGCCTGATTAAGACAGCTTCTAGTCTAGATCTTCCCCGTTTCAACCTCTCCTTTTTTCGAGTGTAAACTGCACTGTTAGCAGGACCCTTCTTCTTCCTCCTTGTACGGCTAACAACGTCAACAACGTCCACCCATTCAGTCGATGTGCCCTTCATCTCAGTTCTCATCAAAGGTCTTGAGGATTCTCTTCCACTATGGCTGGTCGTGCTGGATAGGATATTTTTCTTCTTTGGATCCGTGACGGGTGTTTTTATCGCAGACCTCCGCGCCGCTTGTTCTCGTTTCTTTGATGGCCGAAGCAAGTGCGATACGCCCTTGCTCTACAGCCTTCCGCTGTCCCCTCGTCTCTTCAAGCTCTCGCATAACCCTTTCCATTTCCTGGAGTTGATTTAAAAGAGGGGGTAGTACCAGCCTAATGCAGAGATCCAATCTTTTCTTGCCTTTCGCCTCGTTATGCATTTCCTCAGCACTCGCTCTTACGAAATCAAGGAGCCCTTCTACAGCAACTTTAGTTTATCGTACCTCTCCGGAGCCCTTGCAAATCTCCATCGCTTCGTTTCTGCATCCTTTTCTTTTCTGAAGTCGCAGATGTGTGAGTCTGGTCCTCCCCAACATCCAAGAGACCGGCACCGACCACCAGGATATGCATCCAATCGGAATAAGTGGGGAGATCCTTGCTCTCTTGGATATTGATGATGCACAGCACAATCAGGTTCGGCAGAACAGTTTCATTGCGGATGGAGAGTAAATAGTGATCCCCTCTTCCCCTTCAAAATGAAAAACAATAACACATTTCATAAAAATAGTTTTTTCACAATTATTTTTGAGAAGATTGTTTCGTGGCTTTCCCGACAATGACAAACAGTAGAACACAAACAGTAGTTGCGCATGGAGAATTCCTCACTCATCTGAATTTGAGGTAGGGGATACTCCATACCCACAACAGGGCTTCCGCGGGCCCGAAGCACAATTCTAATGCAATTAAAAAATGATGGACGCAAGTGAATGTAGAAAACACATGTGACGTGAAATAGATTGTAGCATTAGGGGATCGAGACATGACGCTATCTATCAGTTGCTTACAGAACCCAGATGACGTAAAATGTTGAAGGGGCCGTCAATAAACCAACTCACACTGCCATCTGTTAGGAACTTATGGAACTTACAAATATTTATAACTCTGTGTCCTATAATAAACATTTAATTTTCAATAAAGAAAGACTGACGTCATAAATCGAGTAAAAACTATCTTATGCTCCAAGTTGAACCAAATTACACACAAGATGTAAAATTTCATCGAGATCGTTTAAGTAGTTTCAGAGTTTAGTGGCTTCAAACATCGCGAAACGAGATGTGTATATATATACTAGGAAAGTAACGCGTGACAAGGCGCGCGTCTCTGTTCTTTTATTGTCAACTTCTTTATATCAAATCGTTTCAATCCAACGTATATTATTTCAATCAATATTAACTTTTTTTTTGAAGGATTTACAGATAATGAATTTATTTCCCTTAACGTACATATGGTCAATTTTGTAATATTTCGAGAATGTAAAAAAATATTATTCTTCATCAGAATAGACGCATAGTCCCTCCTTCTCTTCTTCACCTGACTCTCTTCCTATCCAGACTTTCTTTTTCTCTTATATCTCTTCTACCCTTTTCTTCTCCAAAAACTTCTATTTTCTTCTCATCTTCTCCTCTTCTTCTCCTTTTTGCTCCTTTCTGCTCCTTTTCTCTTCACTCAACTCTTTTCGTCCTTGTGCTTTCCTTTGTTCCTCCTATTTTTCCCATTACTCTGTTCTTCTCTTCTTCTCTTCTCCTCTTCTTTCTTTCTTCTTTCAACTCTCTTCTCTATTTCTCTTTCCTTTCTCTTATTCTCTTCTTTTTTTCTTTCATTCTCCTATACTTCCGTCCTCTCCTTCATTCATTCTTTTCTCCTTCCCGTTTTGCTCCAGCTGTTAACGCTCTTTTACAGTTCTTACCTTTTTCACTTACCCCATTCTTCTGTTCTCTTCACCTTCTCTTCTCCGCTCTACGCTGTTACTCTCTTTCTCTTTTCTTCCCTCTTCCTCTGCTCTTCTTCCTCTCTTCTCCCAACTCTCTTCTTTTCTTCTATCTCCCCTTTTCATCCTGCACTCTTTCTTTTCTTACTTTATTCTTCTCTCACTTCCTCCTTATATTCTCTCTCCAACTCACCTTCCCTCGTAACTTCCATCCACTTCCTTCTTCTCTTGAATCCTTGTTCCTTTTCTATTCCCCTCGTTCCAAACTCTTCTTTTTCCCATCAATCTTTTCTTCTTTTGTTATCCTCTCCTTCTCTCATATTCCCCTTTTCTCCTCTTCTTCACTTCACCTCTAATCATTCTCTTTCTCCTTCCAATCTTCTGTCCTTCCTTCCTTCTGTTCTTCTCCCAACTCTCTTCATGTCTTCACTCTCTTCTTCTCTCCTTTGTCCTTTTTCTTTTATTCTCCTTCCCTTCCCTCCTTATGTTTTTGTCTTCTCCCTTTCTTCTGTTCTCTTCTTCAATTATTTTGTACTTCTTTCCTTTCTTTTTTCCTCAACCCTCTCTGCTCTCCTGTTTTATTCACTACTTGTCTCCTTCTCTTTATTACTTTTTTCTCTTGTTATCCTCTTCTACTTTCCTCTCCTCTTATTTTCTCTTTATTCCTGGTCCTCTTCTATGCTTGTCCTCTTTGCTCTCAAGCCTTCCTTCTCTTCATATCCTAACTGTTTTCTTTTCTCCCTCTCTTTTTTGCTTCTTCCTTTTTTCTAGTTACTCTTTTTTCCTCCCCTTTCTCTTCTTCTCTTTTTCTTTTAATTCTCTTCTTTTCTTCCCTTCTTCTTTGCTAAACTCTGCTTCTCTTCTTCTTTTATTCTCCTTTTTTCCTATTCTCCCAGCTCTCTTACCCTCTTGATTATTTTCTTCTCTCCTCTCCGTAGAATTTTTGCTCCCTCTGTCGCTTATTCTCTCCTTCACGTCTTCTTTTCTTTACTTTGTGCCTTCTTCCTTTTATCACATTCTCATATTCACGCCTTCTCTCCTCTCTTGTTTCGTCTTTTTTTCTCTTTTTCTTCCCTCCTTTTCACAATTCTCGTCTCTCTCACTTTTTCCACTTGTTTTCCTTTTATCTTCTACTTTCCTCCTTCTCTTCCTTCTGTTCTTTTCTTTTTCTCTCCTCTTTTCATCCTCTTCTTCTCTCCTTTTCTTCCTTACTTCCTGTCCCAACTTTTTTCTTCCCTTCTTCTATCTCTTTCTGATGGTTACTTTCTCTCCTTCTGTAAATTTCTTCCTCACTCAACTCCTTTCTTGTCATGAATCTATTATCTTTTTTTCTTTTCTTCTCTTTCTACACTTGATCTTTTTCTTTCCTTTTTACCTTCTCTACTTTACTCCCCCTCTTTTCCTCTTTTCTTCATCTCTCTTCCCTCATCTCTCATGAGTGTTGAATTTTTTAACAGGAAATCAATTCTGAAGGAATCAATCAATTCTGACTAAATTCAAGTGAAAAGTAAAATCTTCCCAATATAAAAAAATTTGAATTTTTTATTTTTTGAGAAGGTCGAAAAGTTGTAAATATCATCCTGGAGGGCTCCCAAAAAAAAACATTTTTTTCTGCAAACTTTTTTTCATACCTTGCGTTGTTTGGCTGAAAATGCCCATTTCCGTTTATATTTTTGAATTTTGAAAATGCCAAAAGTTTGACAATTTTGTTTTCATTAAAAGAAAATCATAAGGATAAATTGTTCCACTTTTTACCTACTACAAGAAACCGCAATTCAAATTTTTTGTCTTGGAAAAAAAAGTCCAAACAAATTTTCAAAATGCTCCCCCTCTTCGATTTTCCATCCAAAATAGCTAATAAACGAACTTGACCTGCCTCTTTGTTCCCTAAAAATGTGCGCCAAATGGCAATCCAATATGACAGCAGACAGACACCAACGTGAGAACTACTTTTTCGGAATCAGGAGGTCTCAAAACGTAAAGATTTCATGAATTCCGCGGAAGTCGATTTTCAAATATAACCATATTCTTTATGATGAGAATGTAAAAAGTTCAACAACACATGAATAATGATAATAAAAATATATTTTGACGCATTTGAATGTGCAGGTTGCTATATAATTTATTAGCATAAAAATATGGGCGCAACCGAAAGTTTAGAAAATTAATTTTCAAATAATTTAAGAAATAGAAGAAAAACTCAAATATGAAGAAGAATCGAATTTTCGTCAAGTGATTTTAACATATTCCTAAAATTTGAAAAACATACAGTTTACAATAATGAAATGTTTAACTACAAATGCATAATAATTATAAAAAAGATACACACAAACTATCAAATAGTTGAATAGTTAACTCGGATCGCTGCAAGA
>WSXT02175045.1:0-22117 GCA_011762715.2 Neuroterus valhalla | reverse complement strand
GAGCTGTTGCATTTCAAACTTGTCTCGATGATATTGATAATCATCGAGAATCTCGTTCAATTTGCCTTTTATTCTATCCTTGTCAGAAAATCGCATTCAATTATGCAAATTGAATTCAATCCTGGTAGGGAAATTGAAACTAGCCCTGAACATTTCATAATTCAATATTTAAATTGAACTCAATTTCTAGAAATAAAAGATCGTGGATTGACTCAAGGGAGAGATGATTGCTCACTATGAAATTTTTATCTTTGAAAAGGCAATTTATGCAAGCTCAAATTTCCTCGCACAACAGGGTCTTCACTATGAGATGAAGTGCAAAGTCGTTACGATGGAGAAGTTAAAGCTTAGTTTAATTTTGGAAATCAAATAGTTCCAAACAATCTCTCAAAACTTTGCTCGCACAACAAGGTCTTTATCTTGCAATAAAGTGCAAAGTCGTTACGATCAACGAAATTCTGAGTTATTAAAAAAAAAGAAATTAAATACTCAAATTCAAATGTGAATGTAAGTAATGCAAGGAATCTAGTGGCATCAACCATCTCTCACGCTGCAGCGTTACTTGATCAGTGACGCTCGATCATCAAACGTATCGTGTCTCGAAACTCCCTTGCTTTCGGAGAACGTCCTTATCAGAGGGACTTCTGCATTGCGCAACATAGTGATGATCTGTTGATTTGTGCTGAATTGAAAAAGAAGAATTAAGGCTTTCATTTTTTTCCCCATTGTTAATATATTATGGAGATATGGTTGTTGCAAATTTTGCCTTGAGCAGACAAACACCATTCATCCATGATTCAATAAATAGCTATTTGAAATCACATATCGGAAGTGTACAAGTGGTTTTTCGTCGGATTTTCATGGGAAACTTTTTTATATGAAGAATTCTTTCGAAGACAGTAGATAACATAAAAGAATGTTGAAAGTAGAAATTTTGATAATATCCAATATGAATGCCTTCTTCCAATTCAAATGTATTTCCATTCTCATCAAAACATTCAATTGATGGAACATTTTCCCAGCAATTATCCCAAAGATTCCTATAAGGCTCATTCATTTTTGGAATTCACAAGAAAGCAAAATTAAAAGTCCATCGGAAAGTTCGAAGACCTACGTATTGATTAATGAAATAAACAAATTAAAATATGCATGTTTCAAATGTGCATATAACAAAGAGACAGTACGGCTCATAAGTGTGAGCGACTTTCAACTATCTTAGCAAGATAAGTCTTTAGTTTCTAGGTCCTGCACCGATGATGAGAACATTTATTTCAACCGAATATCCCTAATGAGATTACTGTAGGTGCTCTCTGAGATTCTTGTAACTCTACTTTCTTTCAATTCCCTTGTCTTTAATGTTATGGTCGGCTGGGGCTGGGGATTCGATCACGAACATAATGCGATCACGTTCGTCAAAGAGTACAATGTCGAGTCTTGTGTGTTGGATGAGGAGGATTGTCGAGAGATTGTAGTTCCAGTTGATTCAGTATTCCTCGTTCTCAACAATAGACTCTATCCTCTTGGAACGTCCGGCAGGGCAGATTTAAGGTCAACGCCATAAGAGCGACAAAGATGGTGGTAAAGAACTGTGAAGGCCGCATTGTGTCTATACTTATACGTTATTTCTGCGTGAAAGAGACAATTCGATAGTATATACCACAGGTTCTATGCAGTTAAAGACACGCCCTGCACCTATCATTAGAAACTTCTTGACGTAATATGCTGCTACGGTATGCTTAGGTGGGTAATTAGGCCGTCTCCACTCGCGAAAATGAAAGACCCCATTTCTGAATTGAGTCCAGATGATTTGAGGAACGCAAACGTTGACTCATGTGATAAGGATTGATCTTCTTGAATTTCGTAAAAGTTTCCGTGCATCACCTTGTCTTATTATTGTTTTAGAAAGTTCTTGGCCTCCGCTTTTTTCACCTGTGCTTTGAGAAGTGAGGCATCTTGATGGAGTAATGAACTGTTCTCACTTCTGATGTTTCGTTCCAGGCCAAGGGTTTCAGCTGACTTCTCCGCGGCTTTGTAAAGAAACGTTCCTTCCCTACTCATTTCGTGATTCTTGACCATTGTCAGGAGGGTATCTCTACCGTTTACGATGATATGAACAGTATTTAGAATGATTCGGTTGTATAGGCATTGGCGATTGAGAAGTCCGCGTCTGCCTTCACGGCGTGCGATATATAAGCGCGGGATGGATAATTTGATATGTAAGCTTTTCTTCATATGAATTATCTTGCGCGTAGTAATATCAAGGGCCTTTCGCTCGTTCTTCGTCCATGGCACCACCCCAAACGAATAGGGTAGAACTGGGACGATAAGCATGTTAGTCGCAGATATGTTGTTCAACGACGACAAGTTGGACGATCAAATGCGTGGGAGCAGGTGTTTGTATCTACTTTGGAGACCCTCCTTTACTGATGTTGTATCCTAACTGCGGCTCTCAGGCACGCCCGGGCATTCGTAGGTCTCTCCAGCGCGGATGTGCCTGATAGCACTTTCCTCCAGAAGATCAGGGTCCTTATCTATACCTGCTATTCGTCCATGTTTCAGATGAATCTTGGCACACTTATCTAACCCAAAGCCCATACTAATTTCTCTATTGTACTCCTTGACGGTACTAAGAGAATATAAACAGACAGATAATAAGTGTAAAAGGAGTTGAATCAAAAGCTTTCTAGTAATCAATTCAGGCCATCCACAGATTACGTTTGTTATTTGCAGCGTCTTTGCAGAAACTCCTGTCGATGTGCAGGTTTTCTCGACAGCCTGCTGTGACTATTCTTCATCCTCGTTCTTTCCTAATCTCACTTCATGCAGGTCGAATTATCCGAACAATGCGGTCATTTAGGCTAGATGTGAAGATCTGATACGACGTGTTCAGACAAGTTATTGCCCTGTGGTTATTTCGGCTGGGCAAGTCGGCTTCCTTCGGTGGGAGTACGTTCGTCCTTACATCAACCACTGCGGAATGGGGATCTCTGACTTCGAATATGAGGTAAGTTGCAAACCACATTTTAGCGTGAGATGGCAAACTCTTCCACAAATAGCTCTTAATACAATCTGGACCAGCAGCGGAGAAGTTCTTCATTACTCCTAATGTTTTCTTTACCTCTTCAATAGTGATTGATAGGCTTTACTTCTCGAATGTTATCAGGTTATTGCACAGCTTCTTGAAGCGTATGATGTTCTTAGTGCATTTATTCGATGGATGTTTCACTCCGTATATCTCTCTGAAAAAAATCCCGACTTCTTCGGACTTTGGCGGGTTTCCGAAGAAAACCAGAGAACCCCTAAAGAGGCGCACTGTGCCAGCGAGAAATGAATGGTTGTCCCTGATTCAGTCCTCCCTCTTTTTGATTCTCCTCCATGCATAAGACAGTACCCGTATTTCGTCAAAAACCTGCTACTGGATGAAAAGCAGCTCTGAAATTTTCGCTGTGTGATGATTGTAACGTGTGTGCGTATCCCACATTGTGGATAGGAATCTGATTATATTGGCATTGGCATTTAATAGTATTATGAAGTATTAAACGTTTCGTCTGAACGATAATAGATGCATCATCTGACATTATTCGTACCGGGTACGAAATCAGGTACTAAGTCTTGCCCTATATAAGACGGGAACGATCTCATGGAAGAACCACTTTCCGACATGGACCGGGTCAGGTAATCCTGGTACCCTGATCCAGAGGAGAGCAGTCTCGTCTAGGTTAGAGTGATTGTGTTTGATCCTCTTCTCGATGGTGTTGTGTGGAACAAGTCCAGGTATGGCAAAAGCGTCAGTCTGCCTTTCTATTTCATTTTATTCATTTTAATTTTTATTTGGTTTGCTTCATGAAATTTTGTGTGTTTTTGGATTTCCTCCCTTGAATTGATAGAACTAATAATATAATAATAAATTCATCTTTTCCCTTTTTTTTAAAATAAATTTGTTTCGTTGGCTGTTTTTTTTTAAATTTATTGAGCCCCTTGCTCACTTTAAAATCTCTCCGTTAATTCACTTAAAAATTATAATGTTTTTAATGAACATAAAGTGAAGTAAAATGATGAATCTAATTTCTAAAATAGGTTGGAGCACAATTTCTCTGGCTTACGATCAATGATTGTAAGACTGAGATCAGCCAAAGGAGAAAAAATATTTCCTTCTGATTCGTTTCGTTTTCGTTATGTATGGGCATAGGAAAAATTAGTGGCGCCGCTTCTGGACCCCAACAAAAATAAAATAACTTGTCATAATTATTGTCCAGATAAGAGTGAAATGTTACATGATGGATCCTCATCTCACGAGCGTCCTTTCGGAGCTTTGCCGTAAACGGCTTACAGGATATAATTGAGTCAATCGCACACTACATATGGACCCCTTTTGTCTTGCCCAGCCAATCTTCTTTTTTAGTTGATGCAAATGCTTTTTAATTTTTACTTCAATTTTTGTCTTGGACCTTTGATTTGAATCAGCGAAAGCATCCATTTAAGCTAAATCATGGGACTCAGGAGGTACCTGGATGTTGATGTTTCTCCTTTTATGAAATCGCCATCGTCTGTTAGAAGATTTCTCATTTCTGCAGTAAGTGTCAATGTCGCTTTCTGGTTTTCATCAGCGTCTTGTTCTTGCAGTGGTTAGGAAAGCGTTCCGCGTACATCTCTCACTTGCGGAGAGTTTACGGCGCGGTTTCTTAACACTTGCTCTGAAAGGTGCGAGAGCTCGGGATGTTTCTGGCACCACAGAGTGTGCAGTTGCGTCATGTAACTGCTGCAATTAGGGACGATATTGGCATCATAGCAAATAAGCAAGTCATCATCAAGTCGATCCGTCAATTACGAACGTCGATTGTCTGGCCTGCTTGCCATTATGTTCTCATTTAATTCAGCTCTCCGAACTCTAGAACGATTTGCAACGAATAGATAGAGAAGGGATTGTCCACCCTTGCAGAGCCTCGCATGGAAGGGTAAAACTATATACTCTGGGAGGTCACCTGGTATCCCAGAGACACCGTAAAGAACACCTTACCCAGATGCCATTCAGTTTTCAGCAAGGTTATTCACGCCTCAGATTGAGGGCTCTCACTTCGGAACCATCCGTTGATAATTGTCAACTCTAAAATTTCAGTATCCATGTGAATTTGAAATGTTTTGAGGAACTATTAGTCTAAGGAGCCGCCTATAAACCGTGTGACGGAAACCATACTGGAGGGCAAGGAGAAGACTCGGGAGTGAGCTATAATTTGGATAAAATCGTTGATTTTTGAGGATTTCTTCGAATTTTGAATAAATTGGAATCTTCGTTAAATTTTCTCAATTTTTTAAAATTTGGGAGGTAAACACCGTTTCATTGAATCGTCGAAGATGTCTATCGTAGAAGCTAATAGACGATTCTTTAACAGAAGCAAATATTTCATGAATATTTTGAGATTTTTAAGAAGTCATTTAAAGTGTATGTGTTCCAAGATTTTTCTAGGAACCCCATTAGTGATGTTATATGAATAAACAAAGACATGGATAGAATTTACAGTCATAGAAACATAGGCACCATCAGTTGTCCCGTATATCGCATATTTGAACAATTTGAGATGAAATTCGCCTGCACTACAATATGCAGTGAAATTAGAGAGAATATACAAGAGAATTAAACAGCCTTCGAAAAGTCTTTCTGTTAAGAAATAAAATTTTCTTCTTATGGATTGAAAAATTGAAGATCTTGGTTGTTCAGTTTCACTATTTCGTTAGAAATACATTAATCTGAAAGGAAATTTTTTTGATTCAAAATTTGTATTTTCGGGTGGAGGACGTCAAGGAAAAAAAGCAGAATAAAGATTCTCATAAGGAATCAGGATTTAAGTTGCGCATTATATCTATTCTTCGTTTAGTCTGCCTCTGGGTACGCTATCATTTACCCCACCTGAATACATCTGCTTCGTTGAATGTTTCATCCATTAGAAAATACCATGTATTCTATAAAAATCGGTGATTAACAGATGAGTGAAAAGGAAATTCCAAAATTTCGGATTCTGAATAATCTTGAACATTACTACAACACTGTGCCATTCGCTTTTCTGACTTTTACGAGGAAAACTGTCGTGTTTTGTTTCTCTTCCGAATAAAGTGAAAATTCCACGCTCCAGACCTTGAAGATTTTCTTGACCTAGTATTTTTCTCTCGTAAGTTATAAAATGGAAACGTTAACTAAAAATTCCTCTGACAGTTTCATTTCCAAACTCACTTTCACTGCATTCTTAAAATGGTTTGAATTGTTTGGCAGCTTTCCTAGTTTCATGAATGACTCTCTGAAGCAGTTTACCAAATATATCAAAAAATTGTTCCATTTAAAAATAAATTTTCATAATATGAGGAGATGCTCCCGAAACAGAAAATGGAAAATGTGCCGTGCATATTATCAACAGTCTATAAAATGAGAAACGAATGTTAATAGGTTAAATGATAAATGAGAACTAATTTTAATTTTCCAGAAAAACTGCTGCCATCGTAATTAAATCAGTTTTTTGTTTGGATTTTTGAATTGTTTGAAAATATCACGCAAAAACTTAGGAGATTTTTATCAGGCATGTTGATTTCTTCAAACTTGGTTTGCAGTATTTAAGATGAGACGAGAAATGATAACAAAAGTGATTGTAATCTTTGTTTTTACCTCAATTTCAACCTTGTATTTTTCCGAAGGTTCCGCGGGAAACAAATATGTCTTTCTATTTATTACAAAAATAGATAAATCGTGCTCAAAGATTAGAGCCGTAAAAGTAGGTATATACGGCGATAATTTGTCGTCTAATTCTTCAGACGCCATTTTCTACGGAACAGTGTACTCTCTTATCTACTTGTAAGATCTGATCTTTTCGAGAAAAATGAAACCTGATGCTGCCTTTCTTATTTTTGCAATCGCGGGCTTCCTTTATATCAATCGTAAGTGTAATTTATTATTCTAAAAAATATTATAAATAATTTAATATAATAGTTGCACTTTCTTCCCCAATAATAGAGAAAAGCTTGATGAATCACAATTTTTTGTTACAAAATCAGGAGCAAGTGGATATCACCACTGGTCACCAGATCCAGAAACCCTAATCGTAACAATGTCCGATGGCACTACTTACCACGGAAAACTCCAAAGGATGAAAGTTTTAACAATACCCGACTGGTTGCGACGTGGGCAAGTGCACCCTAAGAAATTCGAATGTTTTATACGAACCCCGGACTTCTTTCTTAGATCAACTCTCACTTCGCCCAAACCAAAACAAGGCCATGATCTTGCTCGCCACGGTCCACGGGAAGTTGAGATAAATATAGGAAGTTGGTATAAGTATTATGCTGATAATTTTTCTGTGTACGATGTAAACGCACATCATCATAGGAGTAGAACAGATAATCAACGAGAAGATATTCCGAAAGTCTACAGTATATTTCTATCAGTACCAAACCCAAACGGAAACGTTTATAAATCACGCTTCAGTTTCTTTGCGCCGTGGATGTATGCGGGCAGCGGGACTCTTGAAAATTGAGGAGGAAAGAATCCAATATTTCCCAATGCGGACTTATTAAAATATTTTAGAACTAATTGAATGAATTATTAAGTTGACAATAAGGAATAAAAAATATTGATGTAGTGTAGTTCTAACTTCTGTTATTCTCCATATCATCTCCTTGCTCACTAAAAGGAGTAAATGTATAGAATGTAAGTAAATCGAGGCATGAATAGATAGATTTAACTATTCAACTTATATAATCCCACTTGTACCACCTATCATATGTTATTTACCCGGACCCGTAGGGAGAATTGGATTTTTGTTCGAAATGAAAAAAATTAATATCGTTCCCCTGAAAACAATACATTTCACCTTTTCTGGTTTAATATATGATTTGAAGAAGAATGCTCTATAAGAAATTTAATAGCACATATTTTGAGATAAAGAGATTCCAATCTAAGCTGCCTTTTTCCTGTCTCTCAAAAGACGAGCGAAAATCATTTTTGTGCCGTCATGCATAAATCGTTTTTATTATGGAATCAAAATTCTGTTACAAATCCATCAGTAGAGACATGAGGGTTACAAATAGATAAAGATTAAAAATGAAATTTTATGGGATGAATAGGAGAAAAATTTCATCTGGATGCTACAAAATACATAACTATTCAATCGATAGTCATAGGGTCAGTCTCTCTAATTCAATACTTTTATTCTGAAATGTAGATTTCTAAAAATTATGGAGGAATCTTACAAATATGTGAATCTTATTCTCAAAGCAACAACACTCCTCATTGATCATATGACTTCAGGGACAACTTTGAATACGCATCTGGAAGTAAATATACAATATTTATTTTTACCACCTAAAGAGAGATGTAAAAACTTCTGTTTTTATATTTATGGGTTCGAAAACACTGAACCCAAGTATTTCTCATTCAGTTGCCATTCTCAAACTTTCAAACTTTTTTTCTCGAGCGATGTGAGAAATTATTTTGGAACCTTTTTGAAGAAATCAAAATGGAGTTTTTTTTAAACAATGGAAAATTCTTAATTCATAACAAAAAAAAAAATTACAAACATCTCAAATTTTTCTACATAGGTAAGGTTATCTCTCACGTGAATAGAGCAAGGTGAAATACATTGGGGATGTAAATAATTGATGTAATTTCATCATGAAGGAATCATTTTTAGTGTGTGCTATGTTAGCAAAGGTGACGTGATGCCTCCTATTTACAAGTTTCCTAAGAATATGGCCTTCTTATATTTTCAGTCAAATTAGAAAAAATCAAGATATCAAGTTCATTGCATTCAAAGCATTAATTTTTATGTCAATTGCATGTAAATGAATAACTTTATGATTATTTCTTCAAAGATTATAGATTTATCAATACTTACATTAGCATATTGATTAAAGTATTGTTAGAAAAATAATTTTCTTTGTCTCTATTCGAAAAAAGTCGGAGTGATCAACACGTACAAATAATGAACGATTTGCACAAAACATCCTAGGACCGGGAACAGTTCCTATAAATTTCTCCGTGAAAAAAGGGCTTGAGAAATCACTCCTTAATCCCCGTATCGCCCGTGCGCTGAGTCCTTTACTAATCGGGCCCGTGAAACGGCGCGCCGTACGCCTCAAAGAAATCGTTCCCAAAAGAGGACGGGCAGGCTAGGGCAGGAATTGTCAACGTTTCTTTATCGAGGACAGCTTCCTGCAAATCAAAGCGGTTTTCTGCGGTTTCGATAACTAATCCTCAATTGAATTTCGAAATTTTTACCGCGCGAAGTAGAAAAAGGAGCGTGAGCATTCCGACATCTCTTACAGACACATGCATCATCATTTACGCTTCAGACTAGTACAGCAATATTCTACATACCTTTAGGATCAAAATCAATGGGGTTCGGAGACACTGGTTAACTTTTGACTGCCTTTTTTCGACGCTTAGATTCCATTCGGACGCGCGAGACTATTGAGATGCGTAACAAGTTTTTGTCTTAACGTTCGTCTTTGAGCGTATACCTTGTTGAAGCTTGTGAATGTGGAAATCTGCCCTTCTGAATTTCTCGACTCGGAAAATGCCGATTGTCGAGGTTTTGACCAGAAATCTGGAATTTTGATACACTGTGCATTATTGCCGTTACACAGCGGTTGGTCACCTCTGAATGCTTTTTGGAGCTATTTTATAAAATCTATAACTACAACTTTTTCTATGCAGGGAAACTTCACTGCGAATTCCGTCACAAAGAAAATATAGGAAGGGGAAGAATGAAAGGTTAGAGTAGAAGAGAAGAAGATGCTCTAAAGCAGCATTTGACTCAGTAAACAGGAGGATGTTGTGGCAGGCAATGAAAGGAAGGGAAGAAGATGAAGAGTTGATTCAAAGAATGAAAGAACTATTTGTGGGGAATGGGTTCAGAGTAGGGATAGGAAATGTGGAAGGAGATGACTCCTGGACAGGAGAGGACTCAGGCAAGGTTGCCAATTGAACCCGCTTCTGTTCAGAATTGCCAAATCTAGTATAAATTTTTCTTGAAATGTTTTCAACTTCACAAAATCGGGGGGCTATAAAACTTCTCAATTCTGAACCAAGGACACGAATAAATATGCCATGATAGCTGAGAGATCATAAAAAGCGTTTGTTCGTTGAATGCAAATTTCCTCGAAACTTGAAATTTGAGATTCGTTGCGTCACTGGATTTGTCATCACAGTCATTCTTTGGAAAAACAAGCATTTGACCTTCATAGATATATGAAGTTTTATGAGTATTACATACTAATTGAGCGTCCGGATAGCATAACGGCCTTAACGCGTGAACCCAGTCAGCCTATAGTAAGCGAGAGAGGGGATAACGCGTTGCTATGAGCCAAGCGAATTGGACAAATAATCTTAGAATTAAGTTTTGGCCAATAAACTTGTCTCGTAGCAACGCGTTTTCCCTACTCTTACTTAGTGGACTGACTGAGTTCACGCGTTAAGACCGTGATGTTATCCGAACGCTCAATTGTTGCCATAGAACGATTCTGGTATAAGATAAACTTATGCAACTTACTAGCAGAATTTTGTATTCCAATTATAAAAATTGATTCCAAGTGAAGACAGCACAGAACCAAAAAACACCTCCTCGACGAAAAATGTAAACAACGTTATCTCAGAGATATTCGGAACTAATCTTTTATAGAACTGAACTATTTGCGTAAGCAATCTGAATTCCGAAAGACTCAAAATTTCAGCGATGTGAACCTTGGTTATGTTTCGAACTTTCAACATGCCCGCAATTTGGCCAACTTCAGTTGGCGACGAGCCACGTTGTTTACCCATACTGAAAAATATATATTGTCATAAATCTCAAGAATAATTTATCATTTTCATCGAAAAACATACAATACACTTAGTGTATCGATTCCACGTAATTGCAGACGTAATAGTGGATGTTGAAAACTCAGAACACGACCCATAAATAATGCCTATCATTGAATAGGAGTCATGGCAGGTAGTATATAAAGCATTTCCTTTTCGAGTCACTCTTTAGACACAATTGTTCATGAAACAGTTTTTCCATTCATCTAACTGTTAGATCTTTTTTATCTCGGAAAATGAAGCTCGATCTGGCCACTCTTCTTTCAACAGTTGTAAGCTTTCTCTATTTCAATCGTAAGTGTAATATTTTATTTTAATTGACATTTGTAACGATTAAATAGTATACTGGAACCGGTCTTCGGCCATCAAGATGACTACGTGTCAGTCATTTCTCAAGGAATATTTATTCAGAAAGTTGATGTCAGATTATTTTGGATAAAAATGATGTTTCTGGTATGACGAAAATGTCGTCTGGGGGTTATTATACCTTCACAAAAGCGTTACAAATATCACCTAACTTGAATGAGGATTTTCGTGACTGATTTCGGGTGATTTATAAACCTTTTTACACAATTTTTTACTTCTTCTTTATTGATAATGTGTCCCCTAAGGGTTTGCATAACTTCCGCTTCTTCAAATACAAAGATTCTCAACAACTTCCTTTTTCTTCCTCTTAGCCTATCTTACTCCCTTATATATACATATATACATATAAAGTTCTTATCATAACGCAACATGACGTGACTAGTTGACTGAAAGACGACGAGTGAGCGAGCGAACGTTAAGCGAACGAGTGTTTGAGCATTTTTTAGCGTACGAGCGAGAGAGAAAGAGCGCAGCCTCATCTTAATCTGAATCTTGCTATTCTTGTCCATCTCTTTTCACCCTAACCCTTTTCCAAATACCTTGTTAATCCTTCCATTTATTATCTTATACGATTTATTGTATTTTGATTCCATTATCCTTCCCCATCTTTCTAATAATTGACTTTTCTTCTCTTTCTCTTCGGATTCTTCAAAGTTCATAAGTCTATCTCTGATAGACAGATTCTTACAGATAGACTAACTGTGAGAAACTCCCTTCTTTCTTCTCCCTATTTTGTTAACTCAATCCCCCTCCCTTTTCTTTCTTCTAACTCCTTCAGACATTATTTCACTAACTCCTCTCCCTTTCCCTCTCCCAGCTTTTCTTCAAATTTCCATGCTCTCTTTCCTGCTCTGATACCTAATTGGTCCCTTTGCGTTCACTCTCTCACCATATATCTCCATTTGCTTGCAAGGTGTATCCCAAATATTTAAACTCTTTTACTTCTTCTATCTTCACACCCTCCCATCTCCCAGTCCATACTTTTATTCTTCCCCCTCCTTTTCTAAACCTCATTCTCTTCGTTTTTTCTTCACCCTCTGCCATCATTACTATACCATCTGCGTATGCCAGTGTATATCTTTACTTTCCCCACCTTGACACCTCCCTACCCTTTCTCGCTCATTGCTTCTTCCAAGTCTGAGGTCAAGATAATAAATAAAAGTGGGTTCAGAGGGCACCCTTGTGGAGTGAATGGAAAATATGTTACTGGAATGTAGCAGAATTGGAGAGAAAGGATATTGAATTTATGAGGAATTTGGAATAGTGGAAGGTGGTAGTGATGATGGAAACGTGGCTAGAAGAAAAAGGATGGAAAAGAGTAAGGGGAAGGTTACCAAAAGTATACAGTTGGCAGATTCAAAATGCAAAGAGGAGAAACAGGAAAGGCAAAACAATGAGAGGAATGGTGATGGGAATAAGGAAGGAATATCTTGGAGTGAAGGATAGGAAAGTAATGAAGGAGGAAATTGAAGGATTCTTGGTAGAAGAGATAAAGATGTGAGGAGAGATGGAAGATAGTGGGAGTGTATGTAAACGGAGATATGCAGGAGAAATCTAAGGAGATAAAAGGGCTGATGGGAGAAAATGGAGATGGGACTGAGCTTGTAATAGGAGAAGATTTTAATGCAAGAACAGGAGGTAAAGGAGGAAGGGAATGGAAAGAAGAGCGAAGAAGAATATCCAAAGACAAGGTAATAAATGTGGGTGGGAATAAACTGTTAAAGTGCTTAGAGGAGACGGGCTGGTTAATCATAAACGGAAATATAAGGGAGGGGGTGAGGAAGGTGGATATACAAGTTCAGGAGGTAAAAAGGGAATGGGGATCGACGATGTGATAGTAGATGTCGAGGTAACAGAGAAGGTCAAGAAACAAGAGATCGGAGATTTTATCAATTCTGATCACTTTCCAATGATTCTGACGTTGAAATAGGATAAGAGCATCTAAGATACGATTAGAGAGAAAGCCAAGAAAGAAATAACAAGAAGAAGGGATTGGTCAATAGAAGGAAAAGAGCAATTAAAAGAGAAGCAGAAGGATATAAAAATGGGAGAAGGAAATTTTAATGAAGAAAAGGAGGAAGAAGGTGAACCAGGATATAGAGAAGGTACAACGGGAAAAATAGTTCATGGATCTGCTAGGAGGGGGAGAGAAGAAAGTGAGGAAGGGCTAGAAAGAGGGAAGAGAAAAAGACGAAGAAGAGGGCATAACAAGAGAACAAATAATCAATGTTTTGAAAATGATAAAAGAGGAAAAAGCTTCAAGTCTGGATGAGATCCGAAATGGAGTGTGTAAATGTGAGGGAAATGAACTAAAGGAATGGTCGCGGATAATGTGCAATAGGGTATGGGTATTATCGGAGGGATTCAAGAAAGAAGTGGATGAAAAGGGGATAGTGCCAACAAATCAGACGGCATTTAGGAGAGGAAAGGGGGTAATGGACAACATATATGTTGTAGATTATATGATAAATAGGAGGGTTAAAAAGGTGAAGGAAGGAATGATAGCTATATTTGTAGACCTAAAAGCGGCGTTCCATCCTCTGGACTGGGAAGAAATAGAAAAGGTGATGGTTAAAAAAGGTATAAGGGAAGGTTATACCCGTATGATAAATTAGAAATTATAGATAATACTTCCTAGCACATTGATATATTGGAATATTTGTTTATGCTTTCCCATTTTTACGGGTTCGAAAGACCCACAACGAGACAAAGTAGGTCCAAAGCTCATGCCTTAGTCCACAAAACCAACTGGCCACGTTCACAATGATCCTGACCGGATAATCAAAGGGGGGCATGTGAAATTATTTTTCAGAAAGTAGAGGGACCCCTAACTATTCAAAAATGAGGTCCCGAATGTTCAATTCCTACTAGATCAGATTAGTTTTTCTTCACATCAGAAAAGGAACTTCTTTTATACTTCAACTCGCGACAACTACGCCAATTTTCGGAATTTACTAATGAATCAGAAAAGAATTAAGTCAAGACATCAAGTAACATCAGAGGATTAGGATTAGGTAGGAGTTTTGAGGAAAATATCAGTAACTTATATCGTGGTTATTGATATTCATTGTTATTCATGAAATGTAAGGGAATGTATTGGATTTGTGGGAATTTCGTGAAACGTTTGACATTCATGGAAATTTATGAAATTTGAGATTTGCATCAAATTTTTAGAAATTTATGGAATAAGTGGTCATCTATGAGATTCGTGATAATTTATACAATCTGTGGTAATTCATGAAATTTATGGTAATTTATGAAATCAGATCAAATCTATTCTGCGGTGATTTATCCTTATAATGTAAAATCTCTACGCTATGCACGCACATTCTCATCGCGCGCTTTGCTCGCAAGTTTGAGCGTACCTAAGGCGTGCGTCTGTCGGATCTCGTGCTCCGCGCTTGATAATAAGTTCATTTCGCGCTTCGCGCTCGATCTCTGTACTTCTTTACATCTGTATATAGAGCTTTGAAACTCAAAAGCTAAATGCCGACTACTTTAATTTGATGATTGAGAAATATTTTTTGTTAGAGCTTCTCCGGCTTCAAAGAGTACATTCTCATTGCGTGTCTCGTGCTGCGCACACGTTCAAATTTTTTTTTTCAAAACGGAAAAGGCGTTTTGTTGCTTCATTTTTTTCATATAATGTGTACTTTTTCTAGAAATTTATTTTTTAATGTTTTATTTTGTTTCTTACGATTGAAACAAAAGCTTCGCGTCTAATGGGAATAATGATAACAAACATTTTTCATTCCTAATATGATTTTTTATGAATGAAGGAAAAACTGCTTGTCCTATCAAAAAGTAAATTTTCCAGAATTTGTCGATCCTTATTGTTTCCCCAATTTTTATTCATTTCTGTTTTTCCGTACCTTGCACAGTTTGACAAAAAAGTGAAAATTTATATTGCTTATTATTTTGTGTGTGACCAGAATTCGAATTTACGGTTTTTTTTTAGAAAATTCCACAATTTGTGAAGATCATCTCGTAGATATCCGATAATGAAAAATTCTTTTTTTTTCATTTAACTTTTTTCATACCTTGCGTTGTTTGGCTTAAAATTCTCTTTACTGTTTATATTTTCGAATTTTGAAAATTTCATCACTCAGACAATTTTTTTTTCATAAAAAAAAATCATGAGGATAAGTTCTTCTACTTATTACTTACTCCAGAAAGCCGTACTACAATCGAAAAATCGATTTAATAAGACTAACAATGATACCTCTGGCCAGAATTATTTATTCATCGTGCAAGCATACAATTTTGTTTGTGTTCCGAAAAATATCCAGATCTCCCACAAAAACTTTCCAAAAGGAACTATGGGGAGGTGAGAGAAATTTCGTAATAAAGCACAAAAAAAGAAGAGCCGTTGCGTACGCTCAGTTGAGAATCGTCTCCGAAGGTATGTCAAAGGATATTAATATTCTCATAAATCACAAAAAGAAAAACAACATGAGATAAATAATATTTTACCTATTTCTCATCATGGACTGGATTGAATATAAAGCAATTGATCTTCGACAATGCAAATTATTTGTATGCTTTGTTAGAAAGAATAAAACGTTCATCTTTTGTCTCCAGTTACTATTGACACAGGCATATCGAGTCTCTCATCTGCCCACTATTAAAACTTTTACTAATTTTTTTAAATCTTCGAAAATCTTGAGATGAACACATATTTTATTAATTTTTGAAGCTCTACTCCTTTTATATTCATTTATCATCAAATTGGTCATTCAATTGAAAAGCGGGCAGATGAGAGACTCGGTATGCCTGTGTCAATAGTAGCTGGTGGCAAAAGATGAAAGTTTTATTCTTTCTAACAAAGTATACAAATTATTTTCAGTGTAGAAGATGAACTGCATAATATTTGATCCAGTTCATGAAGGAAAATAGGTAAAAGAAGTAGAGCGATCGCAGGACCGCCGACAGAAGCTTTGCTCCTATCGCGTTAAAAGAAAACCATAAACTTGATTGTTATTTCATTCATTGATTGGAAGAGAACAGTTATCCCCTCACTCTATGCATACATGCACCATCGGAACTACATCACTATTAGAACTATTCAGCTGGAGGAAGGGAGAAAGAGAGATAGAGAAAAAAAGAGGGAAAGATAGCTGCGTTGGTGCCATGCTAATGAATTTCCAGTCGCATTTTTCGTGACGCGGACGGGGTCTTCCCGTTTTTCGCAGTTAGGTTGCCTTGCTCAGAGTATATGTATACCCTAGCAAAAGAAGCAAAGCTTCAATATTATTTATTTCATGTTGTTTTCCTTTTTATGATTTACGAAAATATCAATAACCTCTGACATACATTTAAGGACGATTCTCAACTGAGCGTACGCGACGGATCTTTTTTTTTTTTTTGGAGGGCCTTATTACGAAATTTCTCTCACCTTTCCAAATTTACTTATGGAAAGTTTTTTTTGGGGGGGGGGGGGTAAATTGTACATATATCTTCTCATCTAATCTTTAGCTCAAAACAAAGGTGAGCACAATTCGAAGATTTTCAAAAGTGGCTGAAAACTGGTTCTAGTACCCTAGACGTAGGAGAGTCTCCGGTTGTGGGCAAAGTTATATTTTTGTCTTATTATTTTCTTTTGAGTTCATCCTATTCACAAATATAGATATCGATAGAAAGCCAGGAAGATTGTTGATTTTTTTTTTATTTTGAAGTCTTTTGGATGCAGTCGGCTTACTCTGCTTTATCAATTCTTTTTATCAATTTGATCACTGCTGGTAAACAACCTCGTCCATTCACTTCGATTTAAGTTCAAAAACTGCGTACTTTCAAAATACAAGTATGACAGCAGTCAGGTCTGCCATATTTGCATCCTGTCATAACATATGCAGGGGTGCCTGCAACCGGAGAAGGCCTACGAGCGGATACCATCCATAAAATTAAGTACCAACATGGTGAACAGCGAGTTTAGCCGCTCATTTCTCTTCAAACAACTGAATTTCAAATCACCAGGATGCTACTTCACCTTTCCTCAACCAACCCAACTCCTATCTGCCTACTTCTTACTCCTTCAAATTACCTCTTGCGAACATTAAGTAGACTAACCAACCTGACCATGGGAACAGCAAGTTAAATCGCTTATTTTCTATTTAATAATGGGTTCCCATACTAGGTGGAGTCTAATTCACCTAGCTTCACTCCACCTATCCCCTCGAAACTACCCCTACCTCCGCTACCAAACTACAAGTAGGCTAACACACCTGACCCGGAGAAGAGTGAGTTTAGTCGCTCATAGCTCTTTAAATAACTGAATTACAAAGTACAAGCAGGCTAATACACCTTCTTCGAACCCATCTAACTCCTCTTTACTTACTAATAACTCCTAAAAATTACCCCTAGCGAACCACAAGTAGGCTAACCCACCTGATCCTGGGGACAGCCAAGTAAAATGCTTTCAAGAGAAATGAGCGACTTAACTCGGTGTCCCCGTGGGTTAGCCTGTTTGTGGCTTAGTAGGGTAGGTTTGTGAGGGTTAGGTAGCGAGATTGAGTAAGGGTTAGGTGGTTTAGGGGGTCAATGAAGTTATTTCAAGAGGAATGAGTGACTAAACTCGCTGTTCCTTGGATCAGGTGTGTTAGTCTGTTTGTGGTTTGGTAGGGGAGGTTCTAAGGGTTATTCGTCAAGTAGGTCAGGGTTAGGTTATTTGGGAGGTCGATAGGTAAGCCCAATTGTGGTGTGGGATTCAATTATTCAACAAAAAAAAGCGGTTTACCTCGCTGTTTCCAGGGTGAGGTTGGTTAGCCTGCTTGTGGTTTGACATGGAAGGTAGGGGTAGTTTCTAGGGGTAAGGTGGAGTAAGTGCAGGTGGGTTAGCCTCCTCCTGGAATGGAATCTATTATTTGATAGAAAATAACCGATTTACCTTGCTGTTCCTAGGGTCAGGTTGGTTGGCCTATTGATGGTTCGCTAGGGGTAATTTTGAAGGGTTAGAAGTAGGCACATAAGAGTTGGGTGGGTTCAGGAAAGGTGGTGTAGCCTGATAGTGGTTCGAAAATCAGTTATTCCAAGAGAAATGAGTGACTAAACTCGCTGTTCCTAGGATCAGGTGTGTTAGTCTGTTTGTGGTTCATTAGGGGGGTTCTAAGGGTTAGCCGGCATGTACGTCAGTTCTAGGTTATTTAGGAGGTCGATTGGTTAGCCCGATTGTGGTGTGGAATTCAATTATTCAAAAGAAAGCGGCTTACCTCGCTGTTCCCAGGGTCAGGTTGGTTAGCCTACTGCTGGTGCGCTAGGGGTTATTGTTAGGGTTAAGGAGTAGGCAGATAGGAGTTAGGTGGGTTCAGGGAAGGTGGATTAGCCAGCTCGTAGTTTGAAATACAGTTATTTGAAGAGAAATTAAGCGACTTAACTCGTTGTTCCCTAGGTCAGGAGGTTAAGCCTACTGGTAGTTTGGTAACATAAGTTTTTGGGGTCATTTTTTGAGTTTATGACAAATCCTGACCTGATGGAGTAAAAGTAACCTCAGATTCGGAATCAGTGACCCCAAAAGCATAAGATCAGCATGGTCTGGTCCTAGGAAACATTTTTTCGATTTTTTTGTGGAGCTGTGAAATCGTCAGCAGTAAAAACCGTATAAGTGCCATTAAACGTTTTATTCGAATTTTCTACTGAAGGCTGATGGTTTAAAATCTATTTCTTCAAAATCAAAAATGGCGATTGAACAAAATCGCGAACTTAGTATTGCGGTTAATGGAAGGTTTCTTTCTAACGAATAAAACTTTTTTAATGGTGATTCCTTGTAACAAAACTAGGTGCAAGTGGATATCACCATTATTCACCGCCTCCAGGAACCCTTATTGTTACAATGTCGGATGGCACTACTTATCACGGAAATCTCCAAGGAATCCCTTATACGAAAGTACCCCCCTGGTTGGAAAGTGGACAGGTCCATCCTAGGAACTTTACTTATTTCATACGAACTCTGGAGAATAATTATGAATCATTTCTCAACGTGCATGAGCCGGAAGATGGTCATAATATTGCTCGTCATGGTCCATCGGAATTTGAGATGAATGAAGGAAATAACAGAGAACAATATGCTAGCCAATTCTCCGTGTACAATGTAAATAGGCAGAAGCACAGAAGTCGCAACAGAGATAATAAAGGCGATATGCCATTCTGTAATTGCATATATCTGGCAATGCCGTTGCCAAGTCACAAAGTGTACAGATCACCTTTCCGGTTCTTTCCACCGTGGACCTACTAGAAGAACGAGCGTCTCGGAAACTAAGGAGAGAAGTACCAACATTTTTTCAAAATTTTGAGTTTGTGCAACTTCACTGTACATGTAGCAATAAATAACGTAATAATACAGTAGAATGAAGAAATAGTATTCATTTTGACCAAAAATATTCGAATTTCAGATGCCCTTTTTTTAGTCTCTTAAGGGACGAGAATGAAATTTTCCGTACTATCCTACACAAATTGTATTTATACTACAATCCGAATTCTTATGCATATTCATTCATTTCCAATTAAACACCACAAAATACATTATCACAAAACCAATCGTCATAGGTTAACTCATTTTGTAATTACTGTACTTCATTACGATAAGTAAATTTTCCAAAATTAAACAACCACCAAACAAATATGTGAAACCTGTTTTTAAAGAAAAAAAGCTTATCTCGTTGATTATATGACTTTGCATAAGACGTGAAATGAGCCCCAGGAAGAAAATACATATAATATCTTCTCTTAGCATCTGAAAAAAGGGATGAATACCTGAGTCAGATGTCATTTTCGAATTTCCAAAGTTTTCTATTTCGAGCGAAAAGAGAAGATTTTTTTATACAATCTTGTACTTTTACTAACATTTTCCATCCATGCTAATTCCATTTTCCAAGGCCTACATCGAATCAAACAATCAAATATAATGAAATAATGAATAATAGATTTGAGCTTGAATACTCAAATCGGAATGGGTTCTATAAAAAATTCAGAACCTATGTAGAAGAATGCATGAAGTTGAAATTTATCAGGACGACGTTCGTTTTTCTGGAAAGTACAGAATTTCTATGCTTCTTCGCAAGAAATTTGTGGAAAACAAAGTACATTATTGAAAACATTCTGTAATAGTTATGAAAAATGAAAAAAGATGGTAGTGATAAAAATTGATTCCCAGTAGAGACAGCATGGAAACAAAAAACGTTTCCTTGACAACAAATGTAAACTTTGACATCTCGAAGATGTGCATAATTGGTCTTTTGAAGAAATAACCTATTTGCGAAAGCAATTTGAAATCCCTATCTACGCATCTTTTCATACAGGCTCTTGTGTTTCTACGGCTCTTTGTATTTCTCCTCTTGAGGATCTCATTTACACATTCTATCCATTCCTTTCTTGGTCTACATCTAAGAGCGCCACCATTCACCTAACCTGGATACAGTTGCTTTGTTAATTGTTCTTCATCCCTTTTATAAACGTGACCGAACCATCTCAGCAAATTTCTTCCACTCTCGTCAAACAGCGATTCTTCGAAACATTCTCATCTTCCTTGTCGGAAAATTTTTCCAGATCAAAACATGCACAGGAACCTTTTTCGTTCAATTTAAGGCTTTTTTCTATGATCTGTCTCAAGCTAAATATCTGATCCGCACATTATATCCCTGGCATAAATCCACATTGAATTTCTACGATCCCCTCTTTTGTTACTCCCATGACTTTATTAATAAGTATTTTGTTGAATATATATCCCACAGTACTTAGTAGGCTGTTCACTCTTTAATTATTACAGTCTCCGGGATCACCCTTCCCCTTTTAGATTGGGACAATAAACGTCTTTCTCCAATCAATCGGAACTTTGCTGTTCACAGCACATACATTCATGAATTCACACACACATACCAATATCGGCAACTGAACAGAAGCATCTCAGAAGAAATACCATCAATATCGGCAGTCTTAGCATTCTTTAGTCCTTTAATTACGGAAAAAATGGCATCGATATCGATTCTGCTCCCGCCACCTACATCGGGATTGTCAAACGTATTCGTTTCTGTGTCGCTGTTGCTTTAGTCTGCCGCTTCACTTGCACACAGCTCCTTGAAAAAATCCCGCATTCAGTCTTTCATTTTTTCCGAATCCCATACCATTTCACTGTCAACATTCTTAATTCCGACTACCACAGTACTAGTATTTCCTTTCCTAGTCTACTTAACCCATTTAAAACACAGTTTCTAATTTCCTTCAAAATCATTTTGCATTTTCGTATCTTATTCCGTTTTGATTATATGTTTGCCCTAGGTTTATTTTCGAAACTATAAGATAGTGATCCGACCCGCATTCAGAAGCTCTCATAGCCCTTGTATCCTTCACAAGCCCTCTTGGTCTATCACCCGCTACAATAAAGTTGATCATACTAAGGCTTCTGCCTCTGCACCAAGTATCAATGTGTATCATTCTGCGCCTAAACTAGGTGTTTGTAATAAATTAACCCTTTTCTAAGCACGCACTGATCAATTCATCTCCATTACCATTCGTGTTTGTGTCTCCAAAGTAATCAACTACTTTCTCAGTACCTTCGCTTTGCACAGCAACCCAACTGTTCATGTCTCCAAGTATCAAATATCTTGCTTTTCCTGGCTGAAAATCCTCATTTTCGTTTAGACAATTTTTAGTCTTTTGATTTCTTTTTTCATGTCTTGCTTTTTATGGCTGGAAATTCTTATTTTTGTTTATATTTTTCAATTTTGAAAATGTCACAACTCCAATAATTTCGTTTGAAAAAAAAGAAAGTAATGAGGATAAATTGTTTCTCTTTCCACCTTCTACAAGAAACCGTACTTACTATTTTTAAATCTTGGTAAAAAAATTCTAAAAATTTTCCCAATTGCTCCCTCTCTTCCATTTTTTATCCAAAGACGATTGAATATGATAATTCTTTCAAAA